>JAVTVY010033328.1:0-148640 GCA_036873755.1 Hanleya hanleyi | reverse complement strand
AGGAATAAACATGGGTTATACTGAGGAATAAACATGGGTTATACTTCCCAACCAAATTATAAACATGGGTTATACTGAGGAATAAACATGGGTTATACTGAGGAATAAACATGGGTTATACTGAGGAATAAACATGGGTTATACTGAGGAATAAACATGGATTATACTGAGGAATAAACATGGGTTATACTGAGGAATAAACATGGGTTATACTGAGGAATAAACATGGGTTATACTGAGGAATAAACATGGGTTATACTGAGGAATAAACATGGGTTATACTGAGGAATAAACATGGGTTATACTGAGGAATAAACATGGGTTATACTGAGGAATAAACATGGGTTATACTGAGGAATAAACATGGGTTATACTGAGGAATAAACATGGGTTATACTGAGGAATAAACATGGGTTATACTGAGGAATACACATGGGTTATACTGAGGAATAAACATGGGTTATACTGAGGAATAAACATGGGTTATACTGAGGAATAAACATGGGTTATACTGAGGAATAAACATGGGTTATACTGAGGAATAAACATGGGTTATACTGAGGAATAAACATGGATTATACTGAGGAATAAACATGGGTTATACTGAGGAATAAACATGGATTATACTGAGGAATAAACATGGGTTATACTGAGGAATAAACATGGGTTATACTGAGGAATAAACATGGGTTATACTGAGGAATAAACATGGGTTATACTGAGGAATAAACATGGGTTATACTGAGGAATAAACATGGGTTATACTTCCCAACCAAATTATAAACATGGGTTATACTGAGGAATAAACATGGGTTATACTGAGGAATAAACATGGGTTATACTGAGGAATAAACATGGGTTATACTGAGGAATAAACATGGATTATACTGAGGAATAAACATGGGTTATACTGAGGAATAAACATGGGTTATACTGAGGAATAAACATGGGTTATACTGAGGAATAAACATGGGTTATACTGAGGAATAAACATGGGTTATACTGAGGAATAAACATGGGTTATACTGAGGAATAAACATGGGTTATACTGAGGAATAAACATGGGTTATACTGAGGAATAAACATGGGTTATACTGAGGAATAAACATGGGTTATACTGAGGAATAAACATGGGTTATACTGAGGAATACACATGGGTTATACTGAGGAATAAACATGGGTTATACTGAGGAATAAACATGGGTTATACTGAGGAATAAACATGGGTTATACTGAGGAATAAACATGGGTTATACTGAGGAATAAACATGGGTTATACTGAGGAATAAACATGGATTATACTGAGGAATAAACATGGGTTATACTGAGGAATAAACATGGGTTATACTGAGGAATAAACATGGGTTTATACTGAGGAATAAACATGGGTTATACTGAGGAATAAACATGGGTTATACTGAGGAATAAACATGGGTTATACTGAGGAATAAACATGGGTTATACTGAGGAATAAACATGGATTATACTGAGGAATAAACATGGGTTATACTGAGGAATAAACATGGATTATACTGAGGAATAAACATGGGTTATACTGAGGAATAAACATGGGTTATACTGAGGAATAAACATGGGTTATACTGAGGAATAAACATGGGTTATACTGAGGAATAAACATGGGTTATACTGAGGAATAAACATGGGTTATACTGAGGAATAAACATGGATTATACTGAGGAATAAACATGGATTATACTGAGGAATAAACATGGGTTATACTGAGGAATAAACATGGATTATACTGAGGAATAAACATGGGTTATACTGAGGAATAAACATGGATTATACTGAGGAATAAACATGGATTATACTGAGGAATAAACATGGGTTATACTGAGGAATAAACATGGATTATACTGAGGAATAAACATGGGTTATACTGAGGAATAAACATGGATTATACTGAGGTAACAAACATGGGTTATACTGAGGAATAAAACATGGGTTATACTGAGGAATAAAATATGGGTTATACTGAGGAATAAACATGGATTATACTGAGGAATAAACATGGGTTATACTGAGGAATAAACATGGGTTATACTGAGGAATAAACATGGGTTATACTGAGGAATAAACATGGGTTATACTGAGGAATAAACATGGATTATACTGAGGAATAAACATGGGTTATACTGAGGAATAAACATGGGTTATACTGAGGAATAAACATGGGTTATACTGAGGAATAAACATGGGTTATACTGAGGAATAAACATGGGTTATACTGAGGAATAAACATGGGTTATACTGAGGAATAAACATGGGTTATACTGAGGAATAAACATGGGTTATACTGAGGAATAAACATGGGTTATACTGAGGAATAAACATGGGTTATACTGAGGAATAAACATGGGTTATACTGAGGAATAAACATGGGTTATACTGAGGAATAAACATGGGTTATACTGAGGAATAAACATGGGTTATACTGAGGAATAAACATGGGTTATACTGAGGAATAAACATGGGTTATACTGAGGAATAAACATGGGTTATACTGAGGAATAAACATGGGTTTTGAACTTGCAAAACGAACTTGCATACTCTCTCGTTTGGATCGTTACTTCTATCTAACGGTCACATAGTTCATCGTTTCCCGTCAGACTTGAGAGGACTAGTATCTCATCGCTCTTAAATATTTGTATCTAATACCGCTAAAGCCGGTACTAGGGGCCGTGTGATCATGCCATTCAAGATGTCTACATGAACAGCTACAATAAAAGCATAGCTTGGATACAAATGATCACAAGGATCACTTTTGGTTCTTGTGATGTTTTCAGAAATATTCAGTCAGTATATTTGTCTGTGTGCACTGTTATAAATTACCGTTATTTCGCAGTAAATGTATGTTGGAGTTTACAGTACATTCAATCGTAAACACATTAATCTGTAAATTAAACTGTGATATTTCAGTAGACATCAACTGCAATGGGTAAACTGCGCACACATGTAACATAGAATTCTTGTTTTCTCTGAAAGGAGGTTGATATCTTTGCACACGAAACGCTCAGTTGCAGGAAACATGCGACATCTGCGTTGTACGATACAACATTCAGAGCATTATCAGAACACGCGCTGGGACGGACGCAGCGGCTAACTTTAATTTTCGGTCTACAGTACGGTTTGGTTTTGGTTTTATCCATCTTCACATTTCAAGCTAAAAACTACACTAACGTTCAGTCATGTAGTGTTCGACTTGCATATGCGAAGATGGGTTTTATCTGACTTGGAGTTGTATCCTACTATTCGTGTAATAATTGCACAGATTCGTTCGTGATTATTTACGAAGCTTGTGGTGATCGCATTTGTAAACACGAAGAGCAATGGCCATTTCGGCCTTCCAGTGACCAACGTTGCCGCGGAACCGATAATTGTAGACAATGGTGCCACGCAATTGTATTGTTTAAAGAATGTTAAAACAACGGTAATTGTAAATTACAGGGCTACCCAAATTTTACAGTTGAATGCCTGTCAATAAACGGTAATTATAAAATACGGTGCAACATTTTACAGTTCAAAGCCTGTTAAAAAACGATAATTGTAAAATACGGTGCAACGTAATTTTACAGTTGAATTTACTGGCACCTTTTCTGCCAGTACATTTAACTGTGAATTTACGGTGTGATTTATAACAGTGTGGTCATATGACTTCTTGTCCACCACCGTTGTTATGTTGCTTTTAATTTATCTAATTGGCTCCAAGTTACTATTCCAGCGATCTTTTACTATATGATAATTCCATAAATTTCCAGTAAATTGAGACGCCAAGACATACATAGATATAAGACCAAGCGGCAAAAATCAAGACCGATGATTTAGCTTCAAGATACAAATTCGTGTTTAATTATATGTTTAACAAGTCATACACAAAGATGGACATTTTGACCGAAACGAAATGTTTTTCACACCAAGGTGATAGCTTTTTCCATTCAAGAATATATTTTTTGTTGAAAGTAGTTCAAGATGAAAATGAAATCGCCAAGACTCCACGTGACCATCTGAGACAGCACGTGACTATTTGCTTCAAGTGAAGTATCCTTGTCAGGCACAGAACTTCTTGCCAGCGATAGACGTATAACAACTTTGTGGGGTCACGTAAATCGTGAATGGTCACGTGGAGTCTGGGGTGGTCACGTGCACTATCGAAGGTAACGTGCAGTCTTCTACGATTTGTTTTCATCCTTAACTACTTCGCGTCTTGGATAAGCATTTGTTTGAATGAAAGAAAAAAACAGTCTTCTTGAAATTAACAAATCCGTCTTTGTCTAGAAATTTACGTCTTAGTCTGTATGCATATCTATAAGTTGAAAACAATTTTTGTATCTTGGTGCTAAATTATCGGTCTTGAAATTTTCCACTTTGGCATTCCATAGACAGCCATTGTATCTTCGTGTGACATTTTATCAATACCCTGACTTGATTTCTAGAGTAAACTATATTGTTTATTCCTTACATATCAATTATAATTTTAGGTGGAGACTGATACCTCTCTTGCTAACATATCAGTTTGGGCCATGGGTGCCCATCAACATGGGGCCCCTAGTCTCTGATTAACACAACCATGATAGGAAAATATAGAGAAAATAACCAGAATTCTTAAGGGAAATGTACATCTATTTTTCTCAAACTTTCTGATAGCACGAACATTCATTGATATTAAAAAAAAAATGGCTGCTCGTTCTCTTTCCAATTCACCAAAAAAAAATAACTTTTTGGTATTTTCTTATTTCTATGATATTAATATCAAAAATGAAATTATTGCCATGGTAACAAATTCAGACCAATTTAAATTTTGCTTTGCATAGTATGTTTAATATACCAAAGATTAGATAACACATGTCAAATTTAATCTTCCCCTATTGAAAATGTATGAGGACCCTTGTCAGAGTTGTCTGTCCTTTAGGAGGTTCCAGACAAATGCGAACATTGTTTTTTAAATAATATTTGACAAGAGCTAGCGTAGACCTTCAACGTTTAAAATATAGGACAGAATTAAAGGGCCACCAGGTTAGTTTTTTGCATAATCTCCAATTGTGTATGGTCTACGTATAATGATTAAACAATCTGATATAGGGGATTAGATAGAAATTTCATGAAAATTCCTGTATTTTCATAGAAAAAGCACATATTCATAAGGAGGTAATAGTCATTCTCTCCAAAATGCCTCAATAGTTTTCTGGAAGAAATGCTCAATCGGGAAATCTGATAAAAATGTGGGTTGCCAGGTTTTTACATCATTACCATAATATATCATTACCATAATATACCATTACCATATTTTCGCCAAGTCAATATATGCCACCGTTCTGTCGTTGCGACCTTAATACTTGAAAATTTGGGGAACACATTATCCAGTTCGAAAATCCCTTCACAACTGTTCACTTTCATGTAAATATCCCTATATTGGTAGATGCGCGGAAATATGTGCAGTAGACTTAAACTTAGATTTGAAAATAGGAAGCACTCTGTATGTATCACCTTTTGCTATATATATATATATATATAGTGAAAAGGTAAAAGAGTCTAACGAGAAGAAATATATATATATATATAGATTCAGCACCTGACTGTTGCTATACTTTGTGCGTATCCTCATGCCTTGAACCTGTTATCAATGATACCATATAAAATTCCTCTTCTAACACCAAAATATTCTGCACCATGCGCCAGCAACATTCTTCATAATACATGTATATCGTCGTTCGCTCAACACTTCGTCATACTTTAATTTGTATTCTATATGATTTACAGTAATATTTTCCGTACAACAACCCCCCCCCTCCTTCAGTAGTAATGGGGGAGCGTACGGCATTCGGCCCGCGACATTAAATTCAAATTATAAGGTAGAATCAGTTTGACCTGGTGACCCCCCACCCACAAGATCAATCCCAGAGATTTTCATGTGTGAGGTAAGTTTGGTGTACCTAGCCATACTCTTTCTTGAGATATGATGAATAAAATTTGACTGCCGAAATGTCGCGGGCAGAAACGTCGCCAGCCGAAATGTCGTGGATCCATTTTGACAGCACATCAACAACAATCAAACACACTAAGCTTGCACCGATTTGTTTTGATGAGTTCTAGTACGGTTGGAAAGACATACGTTTGCCATAATGGACATCAAATTTGATAAATTTGTTATGTACAGGCAGTGAATATTTATTAGATCTTTGCTAAATGGTAGATATGAACAAGATAAAATCATTGTTCGAACAAGCTGTATGGATTGATGACGTCATATGATGATAACACATGTGGATTAATAACCACAATTTGACATGACTGAAGGGATATCGTTCATATCTTTCTGTAATATAGACTGCTGCTAACTTTCATAAACAGTTTGGTGTCAGAAGTGGGATGGCGATTCTTCCAAGTGTCCCTTCAACGGTTGTCAATCATGACAATCTCTACATCAGTGTTTGCGGTCACATGCCATTGTTAGGTATACTTAGGCTATCTGTAATAAAATACTGAAAGATTTTGTCCGCGTTTCCGGTTAAATAAATCATTTCTGTCTACCTAATACGTTCGTTTCGTTTTTCATGTATCTCGAAACATGTGTGGAAAAGATATTGTCATTATGTCAAAATCTTTCCGCCACTCGCTATATGCATTACAAGTTCTCCTGGAGCAGAAATATGTTCATCACACAAATTGCACATAATGGTTATCAATGAAAATTCAATTAGTACAGTGGATTAGGCGAATAAAGAAGGGAAACTACGGATTTTTTCCGTTTGCTTTCATGTCTCTTGGGATGTCAAATTCTATAGAGATAGACCGCCAATATTACTAATCCACGGCAAGGAAGGCCAAGTTAGGCCTAAGTGTGAGATGATGGGGCTCTCTATAGGTGGGTAAACAGAGTAGGAAATTACATGATTTAACGTGATTTAGCTAACGATTTCTGCCTGTAATCCGCCATTTGAGGGCGAAAAGGCTGGAAATGCTTCGATTCTTCCTGCCTTCAGTGGGCTGACCGCACAGTCAATATTAGCCTACCTGTATCCCGGGCCTTTAATAAGAGGGCGACATGAGGCCTCATAAGAACTCCATATTAACTCTAATTATATTTGCCGGGTCTGTCGGCTATCAGACATATGTAACAATGAAGACGGTACATCTCCAATTATAGCCTCTTTATTCTTGTGTGTCACCCTGAAATCTCTCTCTATGTCGCTATTGAAATACGAACAAACATTTAGTTTTCTTTCTTTCTTGGGGCCTCTTTGGAGGGCTCATATAGAAAGTTGGGTTTCTTCGAGTCGTTGTCATAGAAAAGCTAAAATCGCGAACAAACGCACACCTGCTCCCAAACCACATGGTAATCTAGACCGAATCCAGGGTTTGTGTAATACGAACAAATAAAATGTTTGGTCATCGGTTTAGTTAGTTATACTATAATCTTCCATACTTAATAAGAGCTGGTCAAAGTAATTATCGGAAGGGGTGGTAATTTGGAATTGCTAATTCAACTTTTGGCTACTTCCATTGGGCTCTCTCCAAACGATCAATCCAGGGTATATCATGGACACCATCAATAATTTGCTGTATATCAAATATTGCAGAAAATGAGAAACTGTTTTTAGTCTTACTTCAGTAATCATTATAATATTATTCAAATGCAAATTTACTGATTCAGTAAAAAAAATTTTTTTTTTTTTTTATTTAATTAAGAGAAACTGAATATGCATGTAGTCTCGTGAAGCAACAGAGGGATACTTCCTGCCCAGGCATGGCCATATACAGTAAAATGTCGACGTGCAACTATCTATATTGATGGTGTTCTCATAAATTGTGTTTTGAAAGAGGAAATCATTTTTTTATGTTTATAGTATTGATATTTATATCTGCTATACATTCGGACACTGTGACATTTCTAGTAACTCACATGCGACTGCATAACACTTCCCATATGTCAAGCCCGTCCAACTATACATAACACTTCCCATATGTCAGCTCTTTCACCACAATATTTGTCAGTCGTGTTTGACCATATTGTCAGCCGTGTCCAACAATGTTGTGTCATGTGAGCTATAGAACTTTTGTATAATCAATAACAGATTAGCTTTAAATATTGTATATTCTATAACGGTTTTTCGGTTCAAAAGTGACAGCACTTCGGCTGCAGATGATCTAAAACTTATATATTCTTTGTGTTTTCGCAAGGTCTTGTTTTACTTTTTTTGCTGTTTCACAATACAATTAAATACGATCGAATATTCGGGTTCTTGCGCTCAAAAGTTACTACGAATTAGATAGTGTCTTCTTACATATACAAACATGGCAATGAATGCGAATAACCACGTAACAGAAATTCACCGACGAGATTTTTCATCACATATGCTCCAATTATATTAACAACACCGAAACGTTTTTTGAGATTTTCGCCAACTATTAACATATCAGCCCTATGTAGTCCAACTATTAACAAATCAGCCCTATGTAGTCCAACTATTAAAAATTCAGTCCTATATAGTCCAAAAATGAACAATTTTCAGCCCTATATAGTCATACTATAAACAATTCAGGCTTATATAGTCCAACAATTAACAATTCAGCCCTATTTTGTCCAGCTGTTAAGAATTTAGCCATATAGTCCTACTATTCCGTCCAAGTTTAGTTGACCATGTAAGGCACATATGCATCTCTGTATTGCATTTGTTTATGTTTCGTGTACAAGTTGTGTATGGAAAATAATCAAGTGTATGATCATGGGTAATCCCATAAGCGGACTTGGTCAGACTTTGTCAGACTTGGTCAGACTTTGTCAGGCTTGGTCAGATTTTGTCTCATATTCTGTCACAAGAAATGATGACGTAAATTCTGTATACATTTGGTACCATGCAGAAGTCATTGTATACGACATCTTTGTTTTTTGTTCGTTCCATAAACTATTTACAATATCCATCTCAGTCGGTTATTGAATTGAATTGAATGTTTGTTGCAGGAAAAAGCCTCAAAGGCTTTTCTCCCATACACGACGTGCTGGTTTGGAAGCCCAAATAGATGTTACATGTATAAATCAAAATAAAAAAGCAATACGAGTAATATACACGAAATAAGAAATAAGAAAATTATGGTGCCCTGAAAATATAATGCTTAGAATTTAGCGTTTCTTTGGATCGAACGTTAAGTATAAAGGTAATGAAGTATATAACTTAAATTGGAGCCTCTGTGATCCATACTTCATAACTCAGGTCTGTATATACTCCGTATACTTCGTCAGACGGACCATGTCTCGAGATGATGCTGTGGTCCAGCTTAGGCCAGATTAGAGTTACAAATGGGATAAAGTTTTTTTAGGGTAGCATTATTCTATGCATATATGGAAACTACTTTTCTTCGGCTTTCTTCATAGAGTGAGGGGGATATTCTATACTAGTATGTTTGGGCTAAAAGTGCATGTGAAAGAAAAAAATAAATCTCTTTTCTATATGGCTCGCGCCAGTGAATCAATACAGGCGATTAAATTTGATATAGGAAACTTTAGCTTTCTCGAGTAGACTATCCAAGCTAGTGTGAGCAAACATGAGTATTATAAAGACTGAAATCAATGACCGTCTAGCTCATAAAAACCCAATTCGATTTCTCTTCAAAATCCGGACGGTTATTCATCCTGAATGGGGGACAAAACAAACAGGACACTTTTACAGTTGTCCTTTTTTACCTGATTTGTTTAACAGATATCGGCGAACAGAAGAATTGCCGGTTTCTATTAATTTTACACCATTCATGGGAAGATTGGGGCTAGAGACCCTGTGACACCGGGCCGGCACGGAACGATTTTCCTCGCTCTCTCGCGCTTTTCAACCGCCAATAATGGGTAATAACGGAGGGAAACGATGCTAATAAAACCGCGCTGTTTTACACGTCTCTGTCGATCTCTGATCTTCAAATTGCTGGTTTTGACGCTTGTGGACAGTATTCTACGAAAATCATATCAGAAATATCTAACTAAAAGAGGTCTTTATTTGCCGTGTTATCGCTAGGGTGCACTGAAAGGTCCTTATCAAATATTGTACCACTAATATGTGCTGAAACCAGAAAATTGCCTGCCTTTCCCATGTTAAGTCCTGATAGAACTGAACCATGGTCTGTGCAGTGAGGCGCCTGTGGTTCGGAACACCACTGCTATGTTGAAGGAATTAAATCAATGCACGGTGAAATTAGTTATCAAGTATTATTAATCAGAGATTTAAACATTGACAAAGCCTTCCTCATATATTCCTTCTCATTCTTGATTCCCGTTCTGCTTTTGGGGAAAAAATTACCCGCAGCGTAAAGCAAATTCATTTTTTGCATATCGGTTACTGGCAATATACAATTTCAAATAAGATATTCACAGAATTAAAGATAAAAGTCAAATATGCTTGGTTCAACTTGAGATAGAACATAATTTATTCACATGACTCCTGAGTGTTAACATGGCATGAAACGTAAGCATACACTTGAGCTAGAAATTAAAATAACCTATAGGCTTGGGTAATAGGAAATATTTTCTCTCGTGCAATATTTTGATAAATATAAGCGACCATGATGAAAAGTTGAATAGAAGACTGAACCAGACTGCCATCATCCAAGATGATTTGGATAATGACATGGAGAATTAATATAATCTACTTAGACGTCTCTTTATTTAATCACAGCTTAATTGCCGAAACCGGTGAAGAAATTATTCGATTTCAAATAGGGTATGAGGATCTGAATTGGACCACAATAATCCAATTAACATCATCATAATAGAATCCATTACCCATGGTTGAAAGTGCATAATGTATTAACCAGGTTCTCACGCAGAAATTAGCCTGGAACACACACGTGGGTCTAAACACTTGTGATGACATAAACACATTCAGCCACTGATATCAGTTAAGCAGGTGGGGTTAATTAAATTTAGAAACCTACCTGACACGGAACAGGATCGGTAGCACTAATCAGCTATTCATAAATAGTTATAGAACTCCATATTAACTATATACATATACTTTATGGTGTATCAGTCACATCGACCCATTCATGTCTGTCTTCGCTCTAGTTTGGATAAAGGTTTGATAAATTCACAGAGGATTTTTCCTTTTCACACGAATAAATATTTACATCGACATTCACTCTGTAATACCGTATTTCTCTGCACGAAATCTTCCACATTTGGGCAGAGTTTTCATACAAATGAGTTTGTTCAGCACTTGTTCTGAGCTGTTTTCCTTCACTTGTGATAGTTGCTATATAAAGCATTTTATCTTTACTTAAAAGTTTGTGTCCAAATTTTACGACACTCCACGAAGGTCGCAAATTATTTTATGGTCCATTCCAAGTGCAGGAGAACACCTCCCCGAGTTTTATTTCTGATATCGCCACACCTGTGTTAAATTAGGTTCATGGTGAGTTTTACGTTCTCTGATAAATATGTGACGTTGGTCGTATCAGCTGACAAGTTTTACGTCGTCTGGCTGAAATATGGATGATATAAATGATAAGGTTGTCCATTGTAGGGGCTGGCAGTACGGAACAGTCCCAAAGGTCCAAATAAACTGGGGTTTTGTAAGTAAGGATGAAGTCCCTGACCGTATAACAAGTTAGAAGAGTATGGCGATGAGAAGCCCGACAGACTACTACCAGATGGAGGTATCGTAGGACTGTTCACATCCATTCCCGGGTTCTGTTTTTTCCATTTCGTTCGTCGGTTCTGGAACCAAATTTTAACTTGAGTTTCGGTGAGATTTAAGGATAACGCTAAGTTGAGTCTTTCACACACTGATAAATATCGAGTTGTTTTGAATTTATTTTCCAACGCTACCAGTTGTTCGTACGTGAAAGCTGTCCGAGCTCTTCTAGGTTTGCCAGATTTATTCGAATCTCCAGACTTGTGTTTCTTCCTCTCTCTGTCTTTTCCATCTTCATCGTCGTCACTTTTCATGCCATCCAGTCCCAGTTTATCCCTGTCCTGGTCGTCTAGATCACTGTCCAAATCGTCACTATCACTTTTGGTGTCTGTCAAAATAAATTACATTGGCACATTAGATAACATTTAAACATTATCAGAAATCACGAAGAAGAAAATAAACAAAGTAACAAAGCAAGACACAACCGTTAAAATGGAAGTTGAATGAAAGCAAAATAAAATTATGCTTCGAATTTAATTTTTTTTGTTAAAATATTTAGTCACATTTAGTCAGAATTATCTTCCGTGCATGCAGATATCAACTTTGGTCCTCATAAACGTTTATTAAAGTATATAAAAAAAACTTCGGACAATTTAATTATCGAAAAAATAGCCTCGTGAACGACGATCAGCGCCAAATATATATTTATGCAAATCACGGGACAAATTAATTTGTAAACTGCTTGCTAACCATATTGATTGAGCTCAAATGGAAAATAAATACCAATTCTTATGCAGACAAAAAATAACCCAATAACCTTCAGACTGGAATGGCACAAAGAACATATATACAAAGGCTAACGTTTCGATCAGTGTTAATGTAGTTCCAGTATATATCAGTGCTGTTGACTTATGTCTGTCTGACATAAAACAGTTTCATGTTAGGAAGACAAAAAGGGATGTCATTGCTAAATCCAATATAGTTCCATGGACACTAAATATGTAACAGAGATCAGTAATTAAAAACTAAAAAAATATAAAGCAAACAAGCCAAAAAGGAAAAAAGGGAAAAACTGCTTGTACAAACGAGATAAAAGGTTAATTAACTTGACAAAAAAGTCCCAAAGCATGGCACAAAATTAATTCATTACTTAAACACTTAATTCTATGGTAAATATTTAACTAGATCAGACAAAAGGGCGCGGTGATGTCGTTATCTAATCAGTTTGCTTAATCGACTAAACTGATTGATTTTACTTAATTATTTATATAGTTTTGTTAACGAGTGAATTATACAGTCACTATGTACAATAACACATGTGACACGTTCAATAAATGGACAAGGTAACATATGGGCATAGAGACAGACAATATGTACATATTTTAACTATTACCTTGTAATCGATAAAATTAAAAGACTTTAAACCTATAGTTATATCATCTCTGCGGACATTTCTTTTAGTTCAATTTTCCTCTCCCTTTGTCTACATTGTTTAAATAACTTCATGTTAGTAGCTGGAATTTAATTGCCAAGGGGATCATGAATTCGTCTCCGCGATTTTGGGGTGGGATTTTGTATCATGTAAAGACTAAAACATTTACACTTATTCAATATCTCTGCTCTTCTTTCCATATGTTTTTGTCAACTTAACAATATAATACACTGCTGAAATTACGTTATTGCATATTTCGTAACTAATTAAACCACGTGCCCATTACTTGGTGTCAGAATTGTGACACGTGCATTTACCGATAACGATGCAATACAATCTTAGGGTAACCAAGATCAGAACTGATGCTGTCAGATGCTTTTCTTGGGCAAATCTTGGCCCTTCGAAGGCCACATAATATCCCATTATAAGCTGGATAGCCCTATGTCTTCGTATCAATAGCCGATATTGAGGCGATGATTGATCTCAGAAAGCTGATCATTGAATTAGATCACTAGTCTTTATTTCAAATAATCGCCATGACTTGTCTCCAAATAAAGCGAGAGGCAATCTCGGCTTGTTCGGTTTATTTATACAAGGTTCAAAGAGCACTAAAACCCCCAAAGAAAGGAGTAAAGAGCAGTACCACGTGTTGTCGTTTGTCGAAAGTTTAGTTCGGATTTAATCGCATTCTCCGTCATTTGCTACAATTTGGTAAATAATTATTTTTTCTTGTGTTAAAAAAAATTAAAAAGAAAAAACTGTTTTCTCGAAATTAAAAAAAGGGACATTCGAAGAAACATTTTCTCCTTCTTAGGTGAGGAAACCATTGATGAACCATTAATGAACCATTGATGAACCATTAATGAACCATTGATGAACCATTGATGAAAATAACATAGGTGAACCATTGATGAAAATAACAAAGTAAAAAGTTCAGAGAAAAATATAATTTTGCACTTAATAAGCATGATTAATGTTGAAAACTTTTTTTTCAATAAGCAGTTCTTATGATTCTTCAGAGATATAACATTAATTTGTCTTTCACAATTCTCTTTCGAATTTGCTATTTTATTGAAACACACAAAATCATTTTTAAATAGGTAAATCTGAGAAAGGAAAATACATACCATTATGAGCATCATCGTTGTCTAGTTTTTCTTCGTTGCCATTGCTGAGTATGGAAGAATCATCTAACCACGGATGCCAAACTTTGGATTTCGATGTGGGGGTAGTTCCAGTGAATTTGGTGGGATCTAAGATATCCGCTACGGAAAATGCTGTCGTGTTTGATCGAGGTTCTTGGACATGAGCGTCTTGAATTAAGCCGGCCTGGCTTCCGTTTTGTCGTTCGAGACGTGAGGTTGGCTGTTGTTGATGTGCCGGTTGGGGTTTGGTCGGTTTCTGGGACCGGGACAAAATATGCCGATGGTGGAATGGGGAAGAATTGTCCCTTCTGTCCATGGGTGACCGGGGAGAGAGAGGGCGATCAGACCCCAAGGGTGATCCTCTATCAGATTCGGAACAAGAGATCCCATCACTTCTTCTCAAACTGGGTGACATTCTCCTGGCCGGACCCGTATCAGTATCCACTCCCATGTACGAGTCTTCGCTGTACACCGAAGCCGGGCTGAGGGGCGGAGAAGTCGCTTTCCCACCCCCGTCCATTCCCTAGTTTGCAGTGAAATGACAACACTTGAAACTTCTTATTCGTGCTTGAAAGTAAAGCTGTCAGTTAATACAAACTGCGTAAGTTGTGCCGAGTTCAAGTTCTTTTGTCCCCTTTTTCCCTAGCAGTGTGCTCAAGACCATCGACTCTTCATAAGACACAGATAACAAGTGCCTACGCTATTCAAGGGCTTTCTGCACATGCGCACCAGAGACTCGCGCGTGCCTGCAGATATCGTCAGCTTTAATTGATAGCAACCCGCTATTAATTTCAGAGGGCGTCTCTAATTGGCTATCAATTTAATTGAGGGCATTAGCTATGAAATTAGATGATCATTGGCTGACCCGTTCGCCGGATGTGGTGACGAAGTCAAAACTCTTCTGACTGGACGAAGAGAAAGCCTGCGGTGATATAGGAATCCGCTCGGTTTCCTATTCTCCACTTTCTCTACTTCTGGAAACGGTCACATTATTGAAGGTATCACACAGCCTTTGTATGTCTCTCTACTGAGTACACCAACTCGGTTCATTCTTGAAACTACGAACACTAGAGGGAAAGTTTTACTCTGCAAATAGTTAAAGTAGAAAATGGATTGAAGTGAACTATACAAGCAAAAGCATAACTTGCTTTTCTTTTATTTCTTCGAAAGTCAAATTTTTTATTCATATTTCGCATCATATTGTAAATTTGCAAGCTAGTGTGAATACGCATGGTTTGGTGTGAACACGTATTGTTTGGTTCACAATTTGACAGTTCTGAGCTGAATGGTCTTTTTACAGCTGAAGGCCCATGCGATACACAATTGCAATAGCTTACGATTCTTGTGGATACTTTCTCATCAGATATGAATCAGAAGCTATGTGAAGCTATTATTCTTTACCACAATGTCCTCATAAGATTGCAACATTGGGAGCGTGACGTCAAAAGACAAAGACAGTCGAGTATGATCACCGAAGCAATGAAGCAGAAGTCGTTGTTCAATGATCTAATTTTGTCTGACTATTGTACGGACGCAAATTTCGGAAACCGGGAAGCAAATGATTCCGGTGAAAGATTAAAGGGTACTGGACCTTTGTGGCGATGATGGTCAGAAAGAGAATGATTCCTAACGGCCCTGGTGTCGATGTCATTTACCTCCGTAAAGACTCCGGGAGACCGGACACGCTTGTTTGTCCACGTGCGTAAGCTTGCTAGCTATTGTTCATGAAATTAAAGCAGAACAGAGGTTTAATTTCCTGAGGATTCTCGGACTGGGCAGAAGTAAAGATGTCCGTTCAATAACTTCAGTACTTTTAAGTCCAGTTATTTGGGAATTAGCTCAATATCTGTCCCTTCAGTCCAGTAAACGATATCTGTTCTGCATGTTAACCATATATATGATTTGGTAATTCAGTAAGCACAAGTTCACATCCACCAATATCCTTCACAGAGAAATCGAACCCACACCTGTATGTCGGGAACCAAATTCAAAGTTGAATTATTCAGTTATATTGGACACCGATATAAAAAGAAAGAATGTCCGGGGTCCGGTAGGAAACAATGTCCGGTAGGAAAAAATGTCCGGTATGAAACAACAATGTCCTGCTCATGCTTCAATCTTCTAACCCAGCTTAGGCAGTTTTGTGGATTTGCAAATTCTGGAGAGAAACATATTATTTCCTTGGGCATTCTTTCCTTTCTCACCGGTTAGTATTATTGCTATGGCTACAATATTGGAATACAAAATATAATTTAACTAACTATAATGTTTTGAATAGGCAATGCCGTTCATGACAAATCTCTGACATGTTTCCGAGTACTTGTGAATACGAATACTTTATTACATCCAGGCCAGAGGTGAAAATGATACCTTGGTGAGATACAAATTTTTTTATTTAACGTCAGATTACATGGGGAATAAAAAACATTAGCTATGAAGCTATTTTTCCGACATTTAAAACAAAACATTCAGATACATATACAATAGTTACAATATATTTGCAATAATGATATTGACTTGATTAGAAAAATTGTCATTTCTCCGGGAGCATAGCGGAAAAAAGTAAATCAGCAGGCGAATGTTATATTTCGTCAAGTGCCCTTAATGCCAGAAATGAAAGTGCCCATCAAGAACACACAAATAATAGGCGTTAAATAAGCCATGTGTCTATGTAGACACACTGTTATTAAAATTAAAGAAATAATCGATCATTTTGGTGATAGTTCGCTGTCGTCTCATGCACGCGTCTCTCACGTACATGTTTGCTATTCGGAGGCACGTTCTGGCTAATCACCCTGGTTTGAGTAACATCTGTATTTTCTTCGAATTTCAATATTAATTCGCCAAGTATATTTCAGTGGCAGTTATGCTTAAAACGGTTGAATAGAACTCAGTTGGGAGAAGTTCGTTGAGCGGAGAGAAATTGATATTTCGTATTGCGTATTCTCTACTACATATATATATATAGTTTGTTTCTTTTTTTGGATCAGTTTCGCAGTTTCATTTTTATTTGGATAAAAAAACACACTGTAAAATCACGCATTTTCGTATGACCGTACGATTTCCATCTGTTGTTACGTTAATTAAACTTATATGATTACTTATCTTTTTAATCTACTTTCATTCTTCTTACTTGCAGTGATCAAAAGATTAACTTATTTTTACTATTTATAGAATCTCAATATTTTGATAATCTAGCGGTTAACAGGGTCAGAAAAAAGGTGATGGCCCATCACCCTTTAATGGTGATCAGACCTGGCTATCACCTTTAAAAGGTGATGAGTTAGAGCCATCGCTGTTAAATGGTGATGGCCATCACCGTTTAAGGGTGATGATGTTACCTTCAATGAAATTTACAATCATTGCTCATCACTCGTCCGAGGTGATCGCCATCATTTTTAAAGGTGATCATAAAAAAAAGTGATGGCTCTAACTCATCACCTTTTCGGGGTGATATTCATCATCTTATTTCTGGCTGTGAACCATGAGACTATAATACCTTCAAAGCAATATTAAAGGAGGACAGACATTTTTTCTCAGACTTAATGGTTCCGATAAAATAATAATTGAAAGGGCACCAATGAAACCATTTTTTATTGTGACAATGCAAACAAATAGCTTGTCTTTATTTATAGTTATATTCTGTATACCTATTTATTGATTCGTGAACTGACAGTGTCATGCAAAAGGAGCTCTCGGTTATTGACACGAGAATTATACGTACCGGTGGAATGTCGGACTGGATGCCTCTAGTTCTAGATATATTTGCATAATTCAGGATGCACGCATGCAACGAAAAACTGCAATTTTCCAGTTTTGACTGACAGCTTCGAGACGTGCATAAATAACTACTTCTCTAATTACTGATTCTATAATGGCGTAGGGTGTTGAACCATATGGCACAATTGGTCATGACAAATAAAATATAGACAAGTTTGGTTTAGTGAATAAGGTGATAATATTGTTAAATTGCATAATATACGCCACAGCTCACTTTTATTGATACAGTTGGTGTTGTTGTACACATGTCGTCAATTGTATAGACAGAATCAACGATACAATGAATGTCATTTAGCAGCGATAATTATCACATCAACGTCTATATTCTGATTTAATTTTGATGGGCTGTCGATCTGACTTTCGGCTGTCAGCTGAATTTATACGGAAAAGAACCGATTCACATTCGGAGAGATGTGGCAGGCCGGAATAACGATTCATCCAAGCGGACCAACAAATTATATCTCGTGAAAACTACGATGACTAACCCGGGTATGGTTATTTAAAAAAACAACTGAAAGAATTCGTATACCTTTGCGAATTCAAATTCTATACACGCGATATATTTCTAGTGACGTTACCACGGCATGCGTGCAATGAGATTTAATCCATGTTCCTCAAGGGACATATTCAACTTCCGCTGAAGAAGTTGTGAATGTATCGGAATACGATCCAACATTCAGTAGACGGTCGTTGTCCATAACAATTTCAGCGTCCATGTATTATCGAACTACGTAATTCACATGCCACTATTATAGCGATAAAAAAAAATAAGCATGAAAATAAATGATTATACTTAAACATAAGGGGAGCTACCAACCTTCGTGATATTCCTATCGTTTTTGACCAAACATTTGCCGGTTCAGACGGGTAGTTTATGACAATCGTGGGATTTTATATTGACAGCAAAAAAAACGTATTTTTTTCCTGTTTTTAAAATCATCAGCAAAAGTCTTAATATTCATACTGATTTAATCAGACTGTTTAATTTCACTGTAAATCAGTTCCATTTCTGCTAGTGTCAAACATATTTTAACAAATATCCAACTGTTAAGTTTTATTAATTTGATCTAGATTACATAGTTTTATGATTTATCACAAGACTGCCTTATTCACAAAATTCTTTGTGTCTGAGAACATACCTTTTGGCGGGTTTCAAAGCTAAAATATTCTTGGTCACACATCCCCAGTGGAATCTAAAATTGTATCACTTGACGGAACGGGAAAAGAGGCAAAGGGTTTCCTCCAACAGTGCTCAACTGTTAAACCTATCCTCAATGTTAACGATATCTCCTAATCCCAATATCCAGAGTTTATTTCAAAGATCATCCGAGAGGATGACCTCAAAGCTCTTCACCCCCCCGCCCCCAAATTAATGAATAAAGTAAACAGAAATATCCTCGATATTTTATTTCAAAACGTCCTATGCAGTTTATATATATTTTTACAATGGTACGCATGGAGGCCACCAATCAAATGCAAACAAGTCATTTTCTCCATTTCAGTAGACTTGCCAGAGGTGTCTGTATGTCATTTGCTAACACGAAAATCGCTTTATAAAAGATCTATAAAGTACAAATACCCGCCTATTCAATTTTTTACCTTTGAGGCATTTCTTCTACCACTTGATACAGAACATATGAGAAGTCTATGGTAACCCGATCAGAGAACAAGTGAAGAAAGGCGGTGAAATTTCTAAAGGACATGTCTACACGGCCGAGATAATGGCCCCTATGTACCTTTGATAATAAAAGAGAGTTGTCTTGTAATCGACGACTCGACGTTTGTCGCCGGATCATAAATATCAGACTGGAAATGATTTCCCTCCTCAGTCCCTCGTAAATAGTACCACCATCATGAATGATGTTAGATTCAATAAAAAGGTGAACACTAACATATATTATCGGGGAAATTTCTCTTGATTACTGCGCTCAGTTTACAAATGATCGGTTAGCTCTTTCAACGGAGATGATGAGGCGGACGTTTAGGCCGTTTTATAGAAAACTGTGGTTTGGGAGTGGCGAGTAACGACAATGGAGCGCGCCACAACAGCGGAATAACTCTTTCTCTAACGACAGTGATTTGGCTTTTCTTTTGCAAATTTGAGAACCCTTGAGACTAATATGTCTCCCTTTTGTAACGCCACTCGCCCAGTTGAGCCGATTTCGCGATAATTTTATGGTAATGTCATCATTTTGTCGACATAGGAGTCGAAGGAATAATGGACAATACACTTACGGGCGAATTTCCGATCTTCCGCGGTGAATCGTTCAGTTATAAGGAAGCACAGATGAGTCCTGTGTTTATCAATACAAGGGAGAGAAAATGAGAGTTATTAATGGGATAAGAGGAAAGAATTGTCTTAGGTCTTGAAACAGAACTCCCACGAGATTCCTAAAGATGGGGGGAAATTTGAAGAAAACTTGTGAACGACGCTGCTTTTGTATACACGAAATCTGGCCTCCCCCGAGACAAACATTATACTGTTCTCTACAATTAAATCCGGTCGACTTCGATTTGAAGAGAGAAATCATAAATGACAGGATCTGTGTTACCGGGGACATATCGGGGACATGTTCAATAAAGATGTCAAGAAGATAAGTTATGCCGGAGATTTGTTACCTGTATATTGTTAACGTGAAAATTCTCCATTTCCGGTATCGCATCAATTTTGTAAAACCTTCGCCGTTTCAAAAGTTGTGCGAATATGTGAATAAACATTTCTGTTCAATGTATTGAAAGCTTAACGTAGATTCTAAGGTGTTTTCTTTGATATCTTCTTATATATTTGTTATTTTCGGGAAAACAGAATACTCTATGTTATTGATATTGTTTATTGTTTACTGCGTTCACTGTTTTTGTTTCTTTACTTGTTTTTTTTTTTCTTCATATCATGGTTACTGTATCAATTTTCCCCTGGCAAGAAATAACAAGGAAAGTGTTGCTCTTGTCTTGGTATTGCAATATTCTTCCCAGCACGAATAGTGGCCTATACCGTTGATAGGCTCGAAGAGGCTGCCAGTAGGAAGCAGTGTTAAAATATATATCGTCAAATATTGACATGACATAGCTTTTTCATTTGGTTGTTATCACTTTCCATCAACAATCTCCGCATCTTTCTTATTTCTGGGGCCTTTGTTCTTCGTCTTCTCCTCCCCGAGATATCATCCCCGGTCACTCAGAGCTCGAGTTATGGCGGAGACCTTAAATTAATCACACATGTGTTACACCGCTCCTAACACGTGATGATAGTTTGAGCAGGTTAAAAGGTAGCGGTAGCTCTATTCACCATCCATTAGCTTTAACAGAACTGTATAATGTATACCACATACGTTATTCCCATGCCAGCTTCGTCATTCGGAAGGACCGGATTGGCCTTTCTTCGGTATCAACCGTTACATAGAGGGCGCTCGATTTCTGTAACAGCTCTCGTCTATTCTCGCCGATGAGCAGACGTAAAAACTTCTATAGAAGATTTGCCGTCTGTCGATCGTTATTATACTTGTTCAGCTCGTTATCTTCTGTTTACGGACCGATTAATTCTCTTTGGCTTCGCTTTCCTAACATCTGAATTTACAATCATCGACTGTGATGGTGAAAATCTACAGCAATCTGTGTTAATTATTTCGATATCCCACGATTGCACGTTTCCTGTGATATACTACACAGATCATGTACGGTCCGAAAAAAGAGACCCACACTGGAATAGGCCTAAACAGCGGCAACGACTGCATACAGTATACAGAGAGACCTGTTTCCAATTTGCGCTCATATTGAAACTGTTTGTAAGATTAAAGGGTTAGGCCAAAAGAAGGGCCCTCAAAAACAGCCAGACAATCATCTACTATAACACAAGGAGCCGGGGTCCTGAGAAAAATTGGTGGCATATTAGCACAACCCTAATCGATTTAAAAACTCAACACGTTCGGGGTATCCGACACTGGATTTAATTAGACGGGAAAGGCCCGCGTATTAGGTGGCCGAGTATTGTTCCCTCAGCGATGTCAGTCGAAATCTGTTATCCTTGTACCTCAATCTACAATCTTCGCACGTACTCAAAGATATAGGCACCCGTGGACTTCCAGACAGCCATAACAGTTATTTCTGCCCTGAACCATTGCTTTTGAATACTTTTAGCGAGATACAAACTGAGAGAGGTTTCAAAATTCAGTTTCTCCAGTTTCGCGAGACGAGAGGGTCATATTCTCCTCCTTATCGTGTTATTATTGTTTCTTATTTGTATACTGTCCAAATATTTTGTCACCTAATTTGTAAATAGTCCGCATTCCCTAAACTGGCACTTTCACAGGAGAAACGATACGGAAACAAGTTTTCCTTTACCGCCGACAAAGAGGTCAAGTTATCTGCCCTTTTGGGGCCCTCTTCTCTACTAATTAGCACGCGCACGCTACACTAATTATACTTGAGGAAATAAACAAATAAAAGCGGCTCCCGCGCGTATGTTTAACGATGGAATTAATTGGCTCTGAGACCACATGAAAACTGTATGGCAGGGATATTGAAATCCTATAACGTCCATTATCTAACAGGTTTGTTGACTCGATTTTGCCATATTGGAAACACAGACTTCGCTTACGTCACTGCTTCGGCGAGTCCCTGTCACGTGACGTCCAGAGTGCTTGAATACAGAATTACACTAAAACTGACTGCCGATGATGTACTTTCATAATATATTTTAAAATATTGCCATCGTACGAATGTTTCTTAATTCCAAGAAAATATAGCATAACCGTCCTGTCAGTATCGAACCAAATAACAGATTAAACGCAAGGTACCATGGTGGTGGGAAAAAGATGCCGACGTACTGACGAAAAGGTCACAGGACCCCACAGACCAACAGTGTTACTAAATAATGCAAACCCAAGAACCAAAAATGATTCTTGTGTTGATTTGTATCTCATCCACGATTTTATTGCGATTGTTCATGAGGACACCTTGAATGACATGATTACATGCTACCTAGCCTGGGCTTGAGCGGTGTTAGGTACAAATATTCAAGAGCGATTATGTAATAGCCATATCAAACGATCTGATGGAAAGTGATTAACCATGTGACCGTTACGTTAAAGAAACGTTCCAAACGGGTAATATTGGTAGAATGCAAGTTCTTCTCCGAGACACATGTCTGTGATGCACAACGCCGACCAAGCGCTTCATTTTCGCCTTGTCTATACGATTGTACAGAAGTAAGCCTTGGATACTAAGAGTCCGCCAACAGAATATCGCCATACAGATAATATACAACGGTGATAGAAAAAGATGCTGGCGTACTGACATTGACAAAAAGTTACATGAGCCCCACAGGCCAATATTCTGACTGCAGTTTTTCATGTGGACACCTTGAATGACATGACCACATGGTGCCCAGCACCGGCTTCTAACGTCACGTTTATAAAGAAACCACTCAAACGTGAGCTTCTAACGTCACGTTTATAAAGAAACCACTCAAACGTGAGCTTCTAACGTCACGTTTATAAAGAAACCACTCAAACGTGAGCTTCTAACGTCACGTTTATAAAGAAACCAATCAAACGTGAGCTTCTAACGTCACGTTTATAAAGAAACCACTCAAACGTGAGCTTCTAACGTCACGTTTATAAAGAAACCACTCAAACGTGAGCTTCTAACGTCACGTTTATAAAGAAACCACTCAAACGTGAAAAATATTAGTAGATTGCAAGTTTTTATTCTTATTCAGAACACAAGTCTGTGAGACCCGACACCAACCACGTGACACCAACCACGTGACACCAACCACAACCACGTGACACCAACCACGTGACACCAACCACAACCACGTGACACCAACCAAGCGTTTCATTCTCCACCTTGTTACATAAAAGACAACGATTTGACAGAAGTAAGCTTCGGAAACTAACAGTCCACCAACAGAATATATCGCAATATACAGATAAAATTAAATGCAACATATAATGGTTATAAAATGCCAGGGTACTAACAGAAAGTCACATGACCACACCGGCCAATATCATGAATGTATCATACATCCCAATATATATAACCAAAAATTATTTCTGTGATGATTTTCATATCAGCCACACTTTTATTGTAGATTTCCATGTGGATAACCGGACCTAGGATATGTGATACATATGTACGTCCACTCTTCTCCTTATAACGTTGCAAACATGGCAATCGAAATTTGACGTTCTCTATCATGACGGTATTTGGCCGAGATGGGAAAACATTCTTTATTCTTCATTGATGAAAGTGCAAAGAAGTTATCCAGAATTGAGGCAGGTTTGATTGTAATTGTGACCTATATCTGGTTGTGAAATTTCATCCCAGAGCCGCGCAGATTCGAAAGGTTGAAATTCCTCAAACAGGTAACACATCACGATCAAACCTGTCTCAAACCTAAATAAAGATTCTATCACCCATCATATTTTATGCTGAAATTTAACTGGAACAGTAAAATCTAAATGTGTATCCGAATCGCAGCTAAGAAAACATATTTACATCAACCATCAAACATATTTACATCAACCATCAAACATATTTACATCAACCATCAAACATATTTACATCAACCATCAAACATATTTACATCAACCATCAAACATATTTACATCAACCATCAAACATATTTACATCAACCATCAAACATATTTACATCAACCATCAAACATATTTACATCAACCATCAAACATATTTACATCAACCATCAAACATATTTACATCAACCATCAAACATATTTACATCAACCATCAAACATATTTACATCAACCATCAAACATATTTACATCAACCATCAAACATATTTACATCAACCATCAAACATATTTACATCAACCATCAAACATATTTACATCAACCATCAAACATATTTACATCAACCATCAAACATATTTACATCAACCATCCAAACATATTTATCAACCATCAAACATATTTACATCAACCATCAAACATATTTACATCAACCATCAAACATATTTACATCAACCATCAAACATATTTACATCAACCATCAAACATATTTACATCAACCATCAAACATATTTACATCAACCATCAAACATATTTACATCAACCATCAAACATATTTACATCAACCATCAAACATATTTACATCAACCATCAAACATATTTACATCAACCATCAAACATATTTACATCAACCATCAAACAAGTATATATTATGCTCATTGGTTTGTGTTTGTTTCAGATCCGTTTGTGGCAGCGCGTGCTGTAGGCGCGTGATGTCAACGGCAACAGGTTGCAAAAATCTTTCCAGCCCATTTATCGCAATATTTAATATGTTCATTTCAAACCCTGTAATTAGCCAATGAATGTGCGAGTTTGCAGAGATTGTACGTGACAAATCGCTTTGTATATGCCACCTCGGGCGGTATGCGGCAATGGGCGTATTTTTAATTTGAGCATGGAAATATAACAGCCTGTTATATTATAGGTTGCCGTAACAATTTTTTTCAGAGATATTTCTGTCGAGTTTCGTCCGGTACGACGCGTTCGTCGCGACATCGGCTTAGCATGGGGTTATATATAGAGACCCCATATTTCGACACTTCACTCTAATACCACCGCCCCCACCCCCCAAAACTCTTGTTTTGCGGGCCTGCGGTTTTAAACGTAATTTCAGCAGTACGATTATCAATCTATGTGTGTTTCTTGGAGACGAGAAATATAGTTTATTATATTAGAACACAAACGTATGAGTCGTTTTCAAGTGAACTGTTAGTTGTTCGTAGGTTAATATTAGTTTGTGACTGATTTTATTTCCGTCTTTTAACCAAATACAAATATTGCCGTTTTAAAATACCAGCGGTTACCTGTTACTGGGTGGATAGCAGGGACAATACCCCAGTCTATAGGTATATGGTTTCGAATCTAGCTGACAGGTTCCCAAAACATAATACGAAACTGTGGCCCGATTATACCGGCGGAGTGATACATTGCCTCCCGCCATTTTTATTTTTTTGCTAAACTGTTTCCGATGCGCAGTTTGCCTTTTCTTGCGAGGTTCTAACAAAGATTTCCTGAGATAAATTTGAAAAATTCTGGAGCGATGGTAGGGTGTCGGATGTGACATTTGTATCTTGTTTATCCCGAGTGACTTATTCACTTGCCCCACTCAGCTTGAAACCTTCTAACCATTACTGCGCAAATTACAACGATCTTCTCGGCAAATTTACTCCCTTGTAGCCGCTTTTTGCAAATAAATATCCCGCGTCTGTTGGGTACTTACTCTTAACAAGCTCTGACACACGAGGAGGTGTTAGCCGTCGGTTAAAAAGAGCTCCCGGTGATGCGATCCACATACAGATCGAATTGCAACAGCAGAAATACGTGTAGGACACAATTATGTTTAAGAGAGCGAGGTAAAAACTGTCCATGTCCTCATTGATGTTTGTTTTACTTTTTTGTTATTTTGGAAACGATACGTTTGTGACGGAAGGCGTCAAACAGATACACAAAAATATTGGTAAATTCAACGTGTAAGTACAATGCCGTTTGAAAGTGTCACTAAGGGACGGTTCATTTACTACGACAGGGGTGGGCCTTTTATAAATTTGGTCTCCCCCATCTTCATTTTATCCAGCCAATTTCTACGTTCCCACTTCGAACTTCCCTTGATATATCTGGACCCCTTCAGTGTTCAAATAACTTATAAATAGACACGAGACGTCACTGACCTAGAAAACATTTGAAATTCGAAATGGGTCGCACAAGAGCGTTATTGATTGGCTGACCTAATTAGTGGGCACCATATTAGGAGGAAGGACGCCGCTAATAGAGGATGATGTCACTCTATGTGACTTCACTCGCAATCGATGTGTACGTATTGGTTCTTCTGTCGTTAGCTGGTGAAATTTACACCTCGGATTTTGAACGCTGAAGGGGTCAGATAAATCAAGGCAGGTTCGAAGTGGGAACGTAGAAATTGGCTGGATAAAATGAAGATGGGTCTCCCCCGACTTTAAGCATGTCCTAGACAAATTTGCTGGAAATATGTTGATGGTGAAGCGGCCGGATCCTGTGTTATGTGGTGGATATGACATGGAGATGCTTTCATGCTTTATCTGTACGAATTACAATAAAATCGTAGTTGAGAAATACAAATCATCACGGAAATCATTTTTAGTTCTTGGGATGTATTATGCGACTTCTTGCCAGTACGTCGGCATCTTTTTCGACCACCATTGTATGTTGCGTTTCAATGTTATCTGTATATTGCGAGATTTAGCTGGTGGACCGTTCTAGTCTCAGACGATTACCCTCTATATAAATCAGGGTTTGTGATTGTAGCGTCTGGCTTCACATATTTATGTTCTGAATAAGAATTTGAATTCTGTTCATATATTCCCCGTTTGGGCTGTTTCTTCAATCTAACGGCCACATATTTCATCGTTTGGGCTGTTTCTTCAATCTAACTGCCACATATTCCCCGTTTGGGCTGTTTCTTCAATCTAACGGCCACATATTTCATCGTTTGGGCTGTTTCTTCAATCTAACTGCCACATATTCCCCGTTTGGGCTGTTTCTTCAATCTAACGGCCACATATTTCATCGTTTGGGCTGTTTCTTCAATCTAACTGCCACATATTCCCCGTTTGGGCTGTTTCTTCAATCTAACGGCCACATATTTCATCGTTTGGGCTGTTTCTTCAATCTAACTGCCACATATTCCCCGTTTGGGCTGTTTCTTCAATCTAACGGCCACATATTTCATCGTTTGGGCTGTTTCTTCAATCTAACTGCCACATATTCCCCGTTTGGGCTGTTTCTTCAATCTAACGGCCACATATTTCATCGTTTGGGCTGTTTCTTCAATCTAACTGCCACATATTCCCCGTTTGGGCTGTTTCTTCAATCTAACGGCCACATATTTCATCGTTTGGGCTGTTTCTTCAATCTAACTGCCACATATTCCCCGTTTGGGCTGTTTCTTCAATCTAACGGCCACATATTTCATCGTTTGGGCTGTTTCTTCAATCTAACTGCCACATATTCCCCGTTTGGGCTGTTTCTTCAATCTAACGGCCACATATTTCATCGTTTGGGCTGTTTCTTCAATCTAACTGCCACATATTCCCCGTTTGGGCTGTTTCTTCAATCTAACGGCCACATATTTCATCGTTTGGGCTGTTTCTTCAATCTAACGGCCACATATTTCATCGTTTGGACTGTTTCTTCAATCTAACGGCCACATATTTCATCGTTTGGACTGTTTCTTCAATCTAACGGCCACATATTTCATCGTTTGGACTGTTTCTTCAATCTAACGGCCACATATTTCATCGTTTGTGCTGTTTCTTCAATCTAACGGCCACATATTTCATCGTTTGGGCTGTTTCTTCAATCTAACGGCCACATATTTCATCGTTGGACTGTTTCTTCAATCTGGCATATTTCATCGTTTGGACTGTTTCTTCAATCTAACGGCCACATATTTCATCGTTTGGACTGTTTCTTCAATCTAACGGCCACATATTTCATCGTTTGTGCTGTTTCTTCAATCTAACGGCCACATATTTCATCGTTTGGACTGTTTCTTCAATCTAACGGCCACATATTTCATCGTTTGGGCTGTTTCTTCAATCTAACGGCCACATATTTCATCGTTTGGACTGTTTCTTCAATCTAACGGCCACATATTTCATCGTTTGGACTGTTTCTTCAATCTAACGGCCACATATTTCATCGTTTGGACTGTTTCTTCAATCTAACGGCCACATATTTCATCGTTTGGACTGTTTCTTCAATCTAACGGCCACATATTTCATCGTTTGGGCTGTTTCTTCAATCTAACGGCCACATATTTCATCGTTTGGGCTGTTTCTTCAATCTAACGGCCACATATTTCATCGTTTGGACTGTTTCTTCAATCTAACGGCCACATATTTCATCGTTTGGACTGTTTCTTCAATCTAACGGCCACATATTTCATCGTTTGGACTGTTTCTTCAATCTAACGGCCACATATTTCATCGTTTGGGCTGTTTCTTCAATCTAACGGCCACATATTTCATCGTTTGGGCTGTTTCTTCAATCTAACGGCCACATATTTCATCGTTTGGGCTGTTTCTTCAATCTAACGGCCACATATTTCATCGTTTGGGCTGTTTCTTCAATCTAACGGCCACATATTTCATCGTTTGGACTGTTTCTTCAATCTAACGGCCACATATTTCATCGTTTGGGCTGTTTCTTCAATCTAACGGCCACATATTTCATCGTTTGGACTGTTTCTTCAATCTAACGGCCACATATTTCATCGTTTGGGCTGTTTCTTCAATCTAACGGCCACATATTTCATCGTTTGGACTGTTTCTTCAATCTAACGGCCACATATTTCATCGTTTGGACTGTTTCTTCAATCTAACGGCCACATATTTCATCGTTTGGACTGTTTCTTCAATCTAACGGCCACATATTTCATCGTTTGGGCTGTTTCTTCAAATCTAACGGCCACGTATTTCATCGTTTGGGCTGTTTCTTCAATCTAACGGCCACGTATTTCATCGTTTGGGCTGTTTCTTCAATCTAACGGCCACATATTTCATCGTTTGGGCTGTTTCTTCAATCTAACGGCCACATATTTCATCGTTTGGACTGTTTCTTCAATCTAACGGCCACATATTTCATCGTTTGGGCTGTTTCTTCAATCTAACGGCCACATATTTCATCGTTTGGGCTGTTTCTTCAATCTAACGGCCACATATTTCATCGTTTGGACTGTTTCTTCAATCTAACGGCCACATATTTCATCGTTTGGGCTGTTTCTTCAATCTAACGGCCACATATTTCATCGTTTGGACTGTTTCTTCAATCTAACGGCCACGTATTTCATCGTTTGGACTGTTTCTTCAATCTAACGGCCACATATTTCATCGTTTGTGCTGTTTCTTCAATCTAACGGCCACATATTTCATCGTTTGGACTGTTTCTTCAATCTAACGGCCACATATTTCATCGTTTGGGCTGTTTCTTCAATCTAACGGCCACATATTTCATCGTTTGTGCTGTTTCTTCAATCTAACGGCCACATATTTCATCGTTTGGACTGTTTCTTCAATCTAACGGCCACATATTTCATCGTTTGGGCTGTTTCTTCAATCTAACGGCCACATATCTCATCGTTTGGACTGTTTCTTCAATCTAACTGCCACATATTTCATCGTTTGGGCTGTTTCTTCAATCTAACGGCCACATATTTCATCGTTTGGACTGTTTCTTCAATCTAACGGCCACATATTTCATCGTTTGGGCTGTTTCTTCAATCTCACGGCCACATATTTCATCGTTTGGACTGTTTCTCAATCTAACGGCCACATATTTCATTGTTTGGGCTGTTTCTTCAATCTAACGGCCACATATTTCATCGTTTGGGCTGTTTCTTCAATCTAACGGCCGCATATTTCATCGCTCCCCACCAGATGGTTTGATACAGCTATTACATCATCATCATTAAAACCTTTCAAGCCGGTGCTAGGGGCCGTGTGGTTATGCCATTCAACGTGTCCACATGAACATTTACAGTTAAAGCTTGACTGAGAGACATATCATCAGAGGAATCATTTTTTGGGGAGGTTCTTTGGCGTGCATTATGCACTCTTTTAATTATTTTCAGTACTCCGGCATCTTTTCCACCGCCATTGTATGTTGCGATATGCGAGATCCTGTTGGTGGACTGTTAGTTTCCCAGACTTACCTTCTGTACAAACTGTTAGTTTCCCAGACTTACCTCCTGTACAAACTGTTAGTTTCCCAGACTTACCTTCTGTACAAACTGTTAGTTTCTAAGGCTTACCTTCTGTACAAACTGTTAGTTTCCCAGACTTACCTTCTGTACAAACTGTTAGTCTCCCAGACTTACCTTCTGTACAAACAGTTAGTTTCCCAGACTTACCTTCTGTACAAACTGTTAGTTTCCCAGACTTACCTTCTGTACAAACTGTTAGTTTCCCAGACTTACCTTCTGTACAAACTGTTAGTTTCCCAGACTTACCTTCTGTACAAACTGTTAGTTTCTCAGACTTACCTTCTGTACAAACTGTTAGTTTCCCAGACTTACCTTCTGTGCAAACTGTTAGTTTCCCAGACTTACCTTCTGTACAAACTGTTAGTTTCCCAGACTTACCTTCTGTACAAACTGTTAGTTTCCCAGACTTACCTTCAGTACAAACTGTTAGTTTCCCAGATTTACCTTCTGTACAAACTGTTAGTTTCCCAGACTTACCTTCTGTACAAACTGTTAGTTTCCCAGACTTACCTTCTGTACAAACTGTTAGTTTCCCAGACTTACCTTCTGTACAAACTGTTAGTTTCCCAGACTTACCTTCTGTACAAACTGTTAGTTTCCCAGACTTACCTCCTGTACAGACTGTTAGTTTCCCAGACTTAGTACAAACTGTTAGTTTCCCAGACTTACCTTCTGTACAAACTGTTAGTTTCCCAGACTTACCTTCTGTACAAACTGTTAGTTTCCCAGACTTACCTTCTGTACAAACTGTTAGTTTCCCAGACTTACCTTCTGTACAAACTGTTAGTTTCCCAGACTTACCTTCTGTACAAACTGTTAGTTTCCCAGACTTACCTTCTGTACAAATAGTTGTGATAGTAGTCAACAATGTGGACAATGCAGCGAAAGGTCGGCATGGGGCCTCACAGAAAGGTCGGCATGGGGCCTCACAGAAAGGTCGGCATGGGGCCTCACAGAAAGGTCGCCATGGGGCCTCACAGAAAGGTCGCCATGGGGCCTCACAGAAAGGTCGGCATGGGGCCTCACAGAAAGGTCGGCGTGGGGCCTCACAGAAAGGTCGCCATGGGGCCTCACAGAAAGGTCGGCATGGGGCCTCACAGAAAGGTCGGCATGGGGCCTCACAGAAAGGTCGGCATGGGGCCTCACAGAAAGGCCGGCATGGGGCCTCACAGAAAGGTCGGCATGGGGCCTCACAGAAAGGTCGGCATGGGGCCTCACAGCAAGGTCGGCATGGGGCCTCACAGAAAGGTCGGCATGGGGCCTCACAGAAAGGTCGGCATGGGGCCTCACAGATTTGTGTTCTGAATAAAATACTAATTCTACTAATATTTTCTGACCCGTTTCTTTCATCTAACGGTCACATAATTGATCACTTTCGATCAGATGACTTGATAGGGCTAATACATCGTCGTTCTTAAATATTTTTAACTAACACCGGTAAGGCCATTCAAGGTGTCCGCATGAACAATCACAATAGTGGTTGATAAGCAAACCATCACAGGAATCAGTTTGGTTATTGCAATGCATTATGCTGTCAGATAATTGGCTAGTGTCATTCTCATCCATACGGATGTTCGATCTTGTACAAATCATTTTTGTGTCGAATACATTTGTACACATTTTCTCCCAACAGCTTGAAAATTATTCTTGACAATATTTTTCTGTTACGATGGACGTAAGTTAATAAATCTTTGTTTATACAAATCTTATCTTGTTTATTTAATGCATGGTTTTAATTCCACAACTATTGTAGTGCTCACTTTTAAATTCTTATAGTAATAAGCATGTGCAAGGGTAGCCTGTATAGGTGCATGCACGGCTTTGTGTTGCTCTCAGTTTACTATTCAATAGTATACGAAGATCGAATAATAAGTTATTTGGTAAATATGTATACATTTTATCAATCTTATCTGAGTCGGTAAAATTTATACAATATACAGATTTAAATGTGACTGAAACTTTCATCAAAAATAATTCTGAAAAACACTGTATATATTTTTCGTGTTTAAAGCATATGCGTTATTGTGAATTTACTTAACTAGGTGACAAATAACGTTATTTTTCAATCCCTTAATTTAACTAGAATAATGTAATAATGTATCTAATCCAGAAGAAAAGTATACTACAGGTATGGCCTGAATATCTTTTGGTTTTTCATTTCTCAAAAACAACGATATCAAATTTCTTCAAAATTGTTTTGTGCAAAATATGACAAAAACCTGTCCTTCTGTGAAGACATGAAAACGTATGTAAATCTGCCGTATGACTTGTCCATAATTCACTTAGTTTAAACTCCCCCGAGTTCAGCACCTCAAGTTTTCGGTTCGGAGTTACTTTGAGAATTTTATCTTCTTTTGTTGTTTAAATCAATATCACGGTATATTAAACACAGAGAGTCTCATTTAAACTTTTGCTTATTCATATATACCACGCACTTAGAATTAAACGCAACAAATAAAGTATAGTGGGAACTACGGACAAAAAGTCAATATGACCCCACAGGTCAGTATTCTGACTGCATAACTAGAACCAAAATGATCCCTATAATGATTTGTATCGCGCTCTTATTGTAGGTGTTCATGTGAGCATCTTGAATGACATGATCAAACGATGCCTATAGCACCGGCTTGAGCGGTGTTGGACACAAATATCCAAGAGCAATGACTTAATAGCCATATCAACTCATCTGATGGAAAGTTTATAAAATATGTGACTGTTAGATATAAGAAACACAGAATATTAGAAAAATGCAAGTTCTTACTCGAAAACACATTGTCATTTTGCCAGTTCAATGCAGGCATAATAGCACGTATACTGTTCAATGCAGGCATAATAGCACGTATACTGTTCAATGCAGGCATAATAGCACGTATACTGTTCAATGCAGGCATAATAGCACGTATACATAATAGCACGTATACTGTTCAATGCAGGCATAATAGCACGTATACTGTTCAATGCAGGCATAATAGCACGTATACTGTTCAATGCAGGCATAATAGCACGTATACTGTTCAATGCAGGCATAATAGCACGTATACTGTTCAATGCAGGCATAATAGCACGTATACTGTTCAATGCAGGCATAATAGCACGTATACTGTTCAATGCAGGCATAATAGGCATAATAGCACGTATACTGTTCAATGCAGGCATAATAGCACGTATACATAATAGCACGTATACTGTTCAATGCAGGCATAATAGCACGTATACTGTTCAATAGGCATAATAGCACGTATACTGTTCAATGCAGGCATAATAGCACGTATACTGTTCAATGCAGGCATAATAGCACGTATACTGTTCAATGCAGGCATAATAGCACGTATACTGTTCAATGCAGGCATAATAGCACGTATACATAATAGCACGTATACTGTTCAATGCAGGCATAATAGCACGTATACTGTTCAATGCAGGCATAATAGCACGTATACTGTTCAATGCAGGCATAATAGCACGTATACTGTTCAATGCAGGCATAATAGCACGTATACTGTTCAATGCAGGCATAATAGCACGTATACTGTTCAATGCAGGCATAATAGCACGTATACATAATAGCACGTATACTGTTCAATGCAGGCATAATAGCACGTATACATAATAGCACGTATACTGTTCAATGCAGGCATAATAGCACGTATACTGTTCAATGCAGGCATAATAGCACGTATACTGTTCAATGCAGGCATAATAGCACGTATACATAATAGCACGTATACATAATAGCACGTATACTGTTCAATCCATTCATTTGGTCAAGGATGACGAGACAAAATCTGCAAATATATATGTTTGCAAGTTTAATTATCTTCACTATGTACATGTTTCTCAACATCATGGATGAGACGGAGATTATTTGACGCATTTCCGGTTTATTCCTTTTATTCTACAAATCATGTAGCAGAGGTAGAAAATTATATTGATGTATAGGCGGAAACTGAATCGTCAGATCGAGGTACTAAATGACACCGGCTTCTACCGCGACGCTTTCCCTTGTTCAAACGGTCAAATAGCTGTTAAAATTAGATTTTGTTATCTATTGTGCACAAATAAAGTAAAGATTAATTCGATTGTAACGTGGTATTTACTAATGCTGTGTTGCACAGCACGAAACTCAACGACACAAGATATTCAGTTCCTATTTGATAGGTCTTCACGTATTCAATTCTCTCATATTTGTTAAAGCCATGTTAGAACCTTCAAATATCGCTTAATTTGGGTAAACCTTAACAAATGTCGTGGCCTCATAAAAGTTTGTTTTGATTTCTATGGAATAATACCTCTACACCGAGAAGTTATAGCTCTCATTGATTATAGGGATTTTCTATTAACTTCTGTCCATGGGTGTATTTAATTCCAGAGGCTCCTATATAAATCCCTTTTCGTGACCCTCAAAATGGGCAGACAGACGCCCAATAAGTTAGAGTAGTCCCCTTCACAACGCAGTGATCCCCACATCAAACGAGTCATGGGGCGTCAAGCGTTTTGGTCACGTTTAAGACGTGTTTGAAATCTGATACAAAATTTGTCGTTCGGCAGCCAGGTACAAAGAGCATTCAATCATCCTCAATGATGTACCTTTATACCTGCCCTTACATATGAAGTCGCCTAAGCAAATCTTATGTCTTTTAGTTAAACATTTGGGTTTAAAAATAATATTCTTTGATGTAAAAAATTCAAATCCACGTGGGATTATAGTATAGTATTTTATTCTGCAAACGCTGTATCCTGTTATGGCTTGCGCCAAGCCTCCGTCTAGTATATATGGCCTAAACAATTCATACTTTGCAAGACCGACTTCGACAAAACCAGTATACCCCCATATCGTCATGATGTTCTTGGGCTATATTAGCTTTCGATGGCATTGATCTGTGAAATACACATTGTGAAATATCAGATGTGTTTTGAAGTTTTATTGATATTGCATAACCACGGTAGATTGGCAATTATCAGAATTCATTTATTTGATCTATGAAATACACACCTTCTCCGCCTCTCGACTTTCGTTATTTATTTTAACAAATTGACGAATTTCTCTCAAATAAAGTCTGCATAAATATGGGACCAAAATTGAGGTCAATTCTGTAAAAGGTCACGGTCATTATGGTCGATCATGTCAAAGGTCAAGGTCACTGTGGCCCATTATGTCAAAGATCAAGGTTACTGTCATCCAAGAATTAGAAAATCATTGAAAAGAACAATTTTTTGTGAGTGGATATATGGAGATGATTAAAAACATTGTTACTCTAGATGAGGGATGTAGATTGGTCGGTTGTCAAGATTGAGGTCAAACGGTCAACGTCAAGTTCGCTGGCCATCCACAACTCACTAGAACATGTAAAACATCAAAGACTCTAAGTAGATTTTATTTTTAAATGACATAATCATAGTGCTTCTCCTCCTCTCGACCTTCGTTAACTCACTGCCTATTTAACAAATTAACGGATTTCTATCAAAATACGTCAGCATTGGTATGGGGTCAAACTTGATCAATAGGTCAAAGGTTAAGGTCACTGTGGCATCAAAATCAAAAAATCATTTCGAAGTACCCTCTGAGAGCAACTCTCTCACTTAATGGGGTGGAAGAGGGTGGAGGGTGCTCAGTCAGGGAATAGTTAGCTCGGATTTAGCCAAATGAAATAGGTGCTAACTATCCGAAATGGCACATTCACGGAATGTCAGGTGACACTCCGAGACAAACGCTCGTGTAACAGTTAATCTGCAAGCTATACTTATTCCAGGAAGTCAACAGGAAAAACATGCAACCCAAATCGTTATTATGGAAGAAATTATGTCAAAGAGACAATGTGCTGATGGAACGCAATAAAATAGCCCCATGTAGTTAATTAGCCTTTCATCCGTTATTGCGAGCAGTGTTCTCTAGTGAATTTAGATAACCGCCAATTTGTGCTGTAAAGGCATTACGTTCAATCTGATAGCTATGAGAAACATTTTCCAGTAGATACGTAATAACGAGGTATAAACGGGGAAAAAACCCGAACATGATAATGAAATATTTCTCCCCATAACGCTCGTATACCCTTCTCAAACAAAACAGCTCCGGCTCTGGCCGATCGCTCATTACATCGTAATGACAACGTTTGCTGAAAATTATTGCCATTTACAAAACGACTGCGTGGAGAAAAGATGATATCGAGTGTCACAGGGATAACAAGCTTGTAGAAAAGAAGATTTACGGCGGTTTTCTTCTCTTAGACCGACGAGATACCACTAATTATTTGCCTCATATCCGATGAACTCCGCTTAGTTTGTAAGGGCCCCACCTGGTCGGGCCTATTTGCCCTGACCCTGGGGCGATCGATCGCCGCTCGTACCGAGTGGTTTGCATACTAATGCCTCCAGCGTTCATTCTCTATCAGTTCTCTTCAAAGAGAAATGGCTATTGGCCCTGTAGTTATCTTCATTATGCCGAGGCAATTTTGCCTCTGTATTATATTTGTGTCAGGGCAGAAGTGATCTATTATACGATATCTTGAATGTCTACTAATTCCTTCGCTTCATGTTGGAAGGTCTTCAGATATTCACAACGTATTACATAAAGAGAGAAAGTTTTTTGAAATGCACGGAAGGAAAGCGAACAGTTATTACTTTGGTCCACTGGCATCGACTGCATATAAAGTGATAATCACCATCTATGTTACATATAGTACACGTCAGATTCGACTTTCAATAATCAGCCGTCGTCCATAAATGTCCGAGTCAATAATCGAAAAAAGATATTTCGTATGACAGTTAGCACCAAGTCCAAATGTATATCAAATAACAATAATAAAATACAAGATGCTTTCCTACACCAGAGAAGCCGTCAACTACTTTCAATGATGTCAACAAGACAGGATGATGTTCTTTAGATAAAATCCTAAACACTGACCATTATTCTTCATGCAACTGAATTTCCAAGTCCTTATCCAGAGTACATGTATGTATGTATGTATGTATGTATGTATGTATGTATGTATGTATGTATGTATGTATGTATGTATGTATGTATGTATGTATGTGTGTATGTGTGTATGTATGTATGTATGTATGTATGTATGTATGTATGTATGTGTGTATGTATGTATGTATGTATGTATGTATGTATGTATGTATGTATGTATGTATGTATGTATGTATGTATGTATGTATGTATGTATGTATGTATGTATGTGTGTATGTGTGTATGTATGTATGTATGTATGTATGTATGTATGTATGTATGTATGTATGTATGTATGTATGTATGTATGTATGTATGTATGTCAATCACGTTTTGATTGTGGTTATTCATTTGAACATCATGAGATGTCAAACACGTGATATCCAAACGGTCCCTATGTCATCCTTGCGTGCACCGCGCAATAATTACATGGACCTCGTCCTTATAAAGTGGGAAAATATCTTTATGAAATTTGTTCAAACGATGTGTCAACACAAAATATCAATATTAAGATCAAACATATTTTACCCATAACCTCGTATCTTAAACGACTCAGCAATAGCTAGAGTGGCCCTGGCCTTGCCTTTGTTCTCTCGATTGTCTTCTCTGGATATATTCTTTTACATATTATTACCAATTGAAATCTAGCATCCTCATTGAACTTTTATCGATGTGTTGACGACAGTTTGTAATGTCACATGTTATATCTGAATTCAATGCATTGTTCTTCATGCAGACATGTCTATTCAATTCATCGTGCCGGTGTATCTGTTCTTCTTGTTATGAATTTTGACAGGTACTTGCGAGACTACGAGGCTTGTGTCGTAAACTGACCCGAAGGCTCCTCATATATAACCTTAATGGGAACGATTGCAGAAATTGCCTCTGAAGATTCAAGAGCCGAGACGCTATTTGAAACAACTTGTTTATTCGTTGACATACTTCGATACATGGCAGTGTGACTAACGTCACAGGACCTACGAAGTACAGTAGGCATTAGGACTCGAACGCGAACTGAACTCTTGGAAATCCCCACCCCCAGTTGAAATCCTGCCTATATTAAGATGGGCACCGCCCAAGTCAGAATCGCCACTGATTTTCATCAAAAATCACCAGAAATTTTCATCAAAAGTAGGTCAGCTCAGAACTTGTTGGTAACAGTCTCCTAATGCGCCTTCATTCCAAAATAAATAACGATCGCCGATTTAATTTTACAATTTTTAATTAAAGGAAACAGATTGAATAATATAGGTTCAGTAGATTTCAAGCTTTACGTGTGAAAATACATTTACATCTCTTTAATGGTTTTCAGTGCCCTTGTACAGGATCAAAACAACTTTTTGAATCACATTATTTTCCCAACAATACAACAAATTTTTATATATAGTACTATAGTAGAAAGGTAGCATTTATGTAGTTTACGGTAATTCAACTCAAGACCAACACCTTCTATGCACAAGATAATATGATTCTATGTCATTCTCCTGAGCATAACCGGTACAAAGACGAATAAATAGCGTCTCTACATCACGTTGTTATCTAGATATATGAGACAACACATTTTGGGCATCGGCAATCTGATGAATGTACTATTCCGGTTTTCTTGTTTCACATTATATTCTATGGCGGTTGATCGGTGATTTTCTTCATTGATAAACGTTAAACCACCTCAGCTTCGTTGTGTGAATCGGAATTGCTGTGACATACCAACACACTCCGTGGCAGTGATTCTGTATCCCCTAATCAAGGAATCAAAATGATCAAGATTTGAAATGACAAGAGAAATTTAGACATATTTTGTTTACACATGTAATTTTTTGTTCAAATTATATCCAAGTGTGATATATAGTCAATATTCAAGAGGTACAAAAAAAACCCCAAAGTATGTCCTCATATTTTCACATCCATGCCAAGAAATACTGCATTGAAAAGGGTCCATTTAGCCTACCCTGTTTTATCGCTCTAATCAGCAAATGGCGGGGTCATATTTCTGCCGTCAAAGTAGTATTTCCCTCCAAAGTCTTAACCCTTGAATCCAAGTCGCACACTCTCTGTTTAATAGGGCCATGTGGCATACAGTGGAAAGGGGATGACAGGGTATTTTTAGCAGCAGTGGGTAATTTGACCTGAATGTGGTCAATGATGAAGTGTTTGGATGTGAAATAGGATACACGTTAAAGGCTACAGTATACATTTATCTATAACAATATACTGAAGTGTTAATTATAATCTAATTTTAATCAGAATTATTTCAGATCAGAACTTGCTGGTAACAATGCCCTAATGCACGTTTATGCCAAAAATCAAGGTTCTAATGTCAACGGTTCTCCATATTTTGCCGACGAAAGGATTTGGATGGACTGACTGACTGCCTGACTGACTGACTCATTACCGGACAATTTGCGATCTGTAGCCTACTTCGTAGGAATACAGCAAAATGACAATCTAATGTCAAACGCAGAGTAGTTCCCAGAAGCCAGAAGCCAGGGGACAGGTAAAAAACATGTGGAAAGTATTACATGAGCAGTGTGACTAACGTCACAGGACCTACGAAGTAGAGTAGGCATTAGGACTCGATCGCATTTTCATTGAGATATGATGTGACCCTCCCCTACGGTACGTTTCATCATAATATGGTACCTGTACAACCTTCCATAACAGCCATAGGTTCTCTTTATAACATGCCTTTTGTGAGATTGAGCAAGATTATATTCTGGGTATTTATATATTTACATCGATGTGTTCGTGCCACAAAAAATGAAAGTATATTGGTGAATGTTCTGGTCATTTAGTGATCCGGCCCTGGTACATCAAGCAGTTGAATAGACTCGGAGTTAAACGCATTAATACTGGGTTTCACCAGCCTCCGTCTATAAATAGTTCGCTCAACTGTATTGAGGTCGCTGTCCTCAGATCTTGCGGTTGAATTCAACAGCGAGAGAGCACCAGGCATGCCAGGGCTGTTCCCAAATTCCATGGTGTCATGTTTCCCTCGCTTAAATGATCGGACTTTTCTCCGTATGATCTATAACAATATACTGAAGTGTTAATTATAAATCTACTTTTAATCAGAATTATTTCAGATCAGAACTAGCTGGTAACAATGCCCTAATGCTCGTTCATGCCAAAAATCAAGGTTATAATGTCAACGGTTCTCCTTATTTTGCCGACGAAAGGATTCGGATGGACTGACTGACTCACTCATTACCGGACAATTTGCGATCTGTAGCCTACTTCGTAGGAAAAGGAAACCAATCCTGAACTAAAACAGACAGAACCAATCCATATGAATGTAAATGGCACAACATCTACAGATCCCCAGAAAATAGCATATGAACTGAACCGTTTCTTCACAAATATCTCTAGTTATTTACCAACACAGCTGCCAACATGACAGTGTGACTATGCGTCACAAGACCTACGAAGTAAGGTAGGCATTAGGACAGGCACTGAGCTCTTGGCAATCCCCCCCTCCCCCCCAGCCCCAAGTTGAAATCCTGCCTATATTAAGATGGGCACATGCAGCCCAAGTCAGAATCACCAGAGATTTTCATCAAAAATCACCAGAAATTTTCGATTAAAACAGTATTGAATATTTTGTTGAAGATTAAAAGTGATGGGATTGAATGAATAGTTTACCAGTTAATGTGCTGATGTGAATCTGTGACACACCAACACACTCTGTGGCAGTGATTCTGTGACACACCAACACACTCCGTGGCAGTGATTCTGTATCCCTTAATCAAGGAATCAAAATTTGAAATGACAAGAAAAATTTAGACATAATTACACATGTAATGTTTTTGTTTAAATTATATCCCAGTGTGATATATAGTCAATATTCAAGAAATACAATCAAAGTTACTTTATCTAGTTAAATTCTACCCAAAGAAAATAAATTAAGACCCTTTAAACATGCCGTCAATGCCAGATGTTGAGTTTTATACAGCTGTAGATCAGGGCTCTGGGTGCATATATCATGTTTCCATACCCTTAATGCACACAACAGCGGCAAAACAAAGCCTCCTTGAACAACCTATCTTTAGCCTATCTCAAACCTAACATGCTTGAGCTATACATGTATAACACACTTTCATTTGAGAGTCCAGACATTCCACCATTCATGTGAACAAATTGTACTAAACATGGAATAATTAAATTCACACTACCCATTTCTACAGTATCAGTACTATGTTACTATCTGTAGCAGTTGAAACCCAGTAAAACTTAAACAATTAAAACCAGTAAAGAAATTTGTCTGTTGAATAACAGAAAATATGGTATGGAGATTTGAATGAGTAAACTACTAAACAACTTACATGATACCAACAAAATGTCCCAACACAAGCTGATAAATTCCTTGGGTGGCTTGCAGGACAGCTTTGTTTCACCCTCAGTAAATTTTATCATTGTTGCTCACAGGCTAATCTGAAGGATGATACCAGATCTTTCTATGTTCTGCTGGGTTATTGCTTCAGGCTGACTTAATTGGTTGATGTAGGATATTTCATCATCAGTGGCAATTTGACCTAAATTTGAAGCCTGCATGATTTGGTCTGTGATGAAATGTTTGGATGTGAAATAGGATACACGTTAAAGGCCACAGTTTACATATCTCTATAACAATATACTGAATTGTGTGTATTAAGAATGGCAAGTTGCCTGGTAATAGCAGTGTAGATAAATGCACTAACAAATGATGGAAAATTAGCATTTCCTATTTCATAAAAACAATTACGGATGGCATATCCCACCACTGTGTATACAGTGAAACATACAGCCAAGGCTTCCCGATGGGCATGACAGTGTACTCGCTGAGCCATCAATAAATAATAAAAAAATAATTATAAATAAAATTTTAATCAGAATTCGGTCAACTCAGAACTTGCTCGTAACAATGCCCTAATGCACGTTCATGCCAAAAATCAAGATTCTAATGTCAACGGTTCTCCTTATTTTGCCGACGAAAGGATTCGGATGGACTGACTGACTGACTGACTGACTCATTACCGGACAATTTGCGATCTGTAGCCTACTTCGTAGGAATATCACAAGAACTTGGTTTTTCAAAACTGAAAGCACACATAGACACAAAGTTACCTGTCAATTGTATTTTTAATATTCCATTCATTACAACCACCAAAGTCTACAATTACCTGAACAATCTTGATGCATCAAAAAGTACTGGCCCAGATGACATAAATCCTAAATTCCTGAAGTTAGCTGCCCAGTCATAACTGAGTCATTAACAAAAATTATCAACCTGAGTATACAGACTAATGAATTCCCCACACAACGGAAAACAGCACGTGTTGTACAAACACACAAAACAGGAAGTATGTCAGAGCCAGAAAACTACGGACCTATATCTATTCTGTCAGGCCTATATCTATTCTGTCAGTTGTTTCCAAAATTATTGAACGCCATGCCCATGATAACCTGTATGAATACTTATCCTCATACAACTATATACATGTACTTGATGATAATCAATCAGGTTTCAGACCAAAACACTCCACTCAAACTACACTGACCAAACTCACGGAAAAGTGGCTCAAAGCCATAGATATTCCTACGAAGTAGGCTACAGATCGCAAATTGTCCGGTAATGAGTGAGTGAGTCAGTCCATCCGAATCCTTTCGTCGGCAAAATAAGGAGAACCGTTGACATTAGAACCTTGATTTTTGGCATGAACGTAGGGCATTGTTACCAGCAAGTTCTGATCTGAAATAATTCTGATTAAAATTAGATTTATAATTAACACTTCAGTATATTGTTATATATATGTAAGCTGTAGCCTGTAACGTGTATCCTGTTTCATATCCAAACATGTCATCATTGCCAAGAAAACTGCGGTCCGTTTTGCTCCAGCGTTTTATCGCATTTAATGACTAGGCCTATCAGTTACTCTCCGGCTAAAAATACCCTACTGCATATACCCTCAAAAATTCAGCGCTGTTTGCACAACGAAGCTGAGGTGGTTTAACGTTTATCATAAAGAAAATCACCGATCAACTGCCATAGAATATAATGTGAAACAAGGAAACCGGAATAGTACATTCATCAGATTGCCGATACCCAAAATGTGTTGTCTCATATATCTAGATAACAACGTGATGTAGAGACGCTATTTATTCGTCTTTGTACCGGTTATGCTCAGGAGAATCACATAGAATCATTATTATCTTGTGCATAGAAGGTGTTGGTCTCGAGTTGAATTACCGTAAACTACATAAATGCTACCTTTCTATACTATAGTACTATATATAAAAATTTGGTGTATTGTTGGGAAAATAATGTGATTTAAAAAGTTGTTTTGATCCTGGACAAGGGCACTAAAAACCACTAAAGAGATGTAGATGTATTTTCACACGTAAAGCTTGAAATCTAGTGAACCTATATTATTCAATCTGTTTCCTTTAAAAAAAAAATGTAAAATTAAATCGGTGATCGTTATTTATTTTGGAATGAAGGCGCATTAGGAGACTGTTACCAACAAGTTCTGAGCTGACCTATTTTTGATGGAAATTTCTGGTGATTTTTGATGAAAATCAGTGGCGATTCTGACTTGGGCGGTGCCCATCTTAATATAGGCAGGATTTCAACTGGGGGTGGGGATTTCCAAGAGTTCAGTTCGCGTTCGAGTCCTAATGCCTACTGTACTTCGTAGGTCCTGTGACGTTAGTCACACTGCTCATGTATGAAATAGCAGTAGCAATTTACATTGATTTTCAAAAAGCCTTTGATTTAATAGATAATGATATCCTCTTAGCCAAACTAGAGCACTACGATCTTAGTCCAATAGGTTTTAAATGGATGAAATCATACATACGATGCCGTCGCCAAACAGTAACGATAAACAATATATCTTCTGAACCATGTGAAATTTTGGCAGGCGTTCCTCAAGGACCAATACTTGGGCCACTGTTGTTTATTATATATGTAAATGACCTAATACTAAATGAATTTGACCTTGAAATGTTTGCTGATGACACAACTCTGTCTGAATCAGAAAAATCGGTGGAAGAAGTAAGCCTAATGCTAAATGAAAACTTAAAAAAGTTCCACGAGTGATGTATTAGAAACAGAGTTATTTATACATCCAGTCAAAACTGTAAATGACTGTAAATGACCTAATACTAAATGAATTTGACCTTGAAATGTTTGCTGATGACACAACTCTGTCTGAATCAGAAAAATCGGTGGAAGAAGTAAGCCTAATGCTAAATGAAAACTTAAAAAAGTTCCACGAGTGATGTATTAGAAACAGAGTTATCTTATACATCCAGTCAAAACTGTGACTATGTTAATAGTTAGTTTTCAGAGTCTTATCCACTTAAATGAAGATCTTGGTATATTTTTAGCAGAGCATCCAATAAAAAATGTTTCAGAGGTGACCGTTCACTAACATGGAAATCACATGTTGATTTTGTAGCCAAGAGAATGTCTTCAATGATTGGTTTACTATACCGAAATAGATCATTTTTGTCAATGGCAGGGAAGTTACTATTTTATAACTCATATATACAGCCATACATTTAGTACTGTCTGCCTGTTAGGGGAAATGCCTCTGACTACTCATTAGACAGAATTCACAGACTTCAGAAAGGAGCAACAAGAATTATCTTGCATGTCGATTACACAACTCCTTCAAAATCTCTTTTTTCAAAAGCTTAATTCGTTAGTCATCTATGAACAAGTATTTACCCCCAAAAGCCTGTTTATAAGTTCCTCAAATTATCCCTCAACAGCAAACAACAATTCTTTCAGTACAGCTCAGATATAACAAAGAGAAATCTAAGATCACAACAAGATACAAAAATCTGTACATTCCTAAATGCCGCACTGAATATTTCAAAAAAAGTTTAACCTTCTCCGGACCTGTTGTTTGAACTATTGCCAGAAACCGTCAAAAGAGTCCGTAAGTTCATTTAAAAGTCGTCTGATAAATTTCATCCAATCTGATTCCTATTCCAATGAAGCCCATGTATGTCTGTGAATTATTGGAACAGTGAAAGATGAATGGATTACATGGTATGTTCTTATTAGATTAACTATCCAAGAAAGTGTGTAATAGGCAAGCTTAAGGTTACAGTATGGATTTGTACATGTGCTTTAATACACAGATTAGATAATGTCTATGAAACTGTGCCATTGTCATCATTGTAATGTACTTTAATAGAAATGTATATTGTTATTCACTTGATGTATTAAATATTGTAGATGAAAGTATGAATGTGTACGAGCGTGTACGAGTGAAAGGATGCATGGTGCAAGCAGAGTGTTGGTTAGAAAAGCGATATATAGATACATGTTATAATTCATCATACTCTGCTTTTAAAGGTTATATTTTCTTCACATCATATCATATCACTCTTTGAGCGCCTCAAGGGAGACCAGTTTTTAAACTGATTGTTTCACCCACTCGAAACAAAGATATTATTATTATTATGTAAAATGTTTTTATTCTTTGTACAATGAAACAAACATGATTCAAGGGAGACGTGTTCTTAAAGTCTAACTACAAACAGTTTATATACAGTTAAACATTTAACTCACAAATAACACATCCATTCGCGGCTAGATGCTACCGTTAACATGTGGCGATTTAACATCAGTTCACATGTGACTTGCTTATTCCCAAGAGCCCACATGCGTTTATGAATATTTAATCAAGACTCCGTTGAACTCAGCCTTTAATTAAAATCTTTTCAAGACCAGTACAGAATCCTGTTTGGGGAAATAAAAGATTGTTAGCGTTCATTTTAGAACATGCGCCTCTATTGTTCGTTCAAGCTGCAGAAAGTCACTGCATCTACCATCTACATTCTGACTGGTCAGGAAGTTATGCCCCTCTAAACTGGTCACCACTCTTAACCTGAACACATGTGCTATACAGCCATACCACAAAAATCTGTTAATAGTATAATCGATTATTTGCTACGAACTAAAATATACATGAGTTGAAATCTTCAAAATATTATCTCATATTTTACCTTTTGTGGATCCCATAGTCAAAAAATTACAAGTCCTTCGAGTTGACTTACATCCGCGTTATTGACGGAACCATTGTTCACAAACAAAGCAAAAATCGAGAAATACCCTTGTGCAAGTAGATCTGGTAGATCTCCAAAGTAATTTCTTTATTGTTTCAGCAGACAAAACCTCGGACAACTTTACTTATCTGAATAGATGTGGCTATTAATTGATGTTGCATGGTAGATGTTAAATATATAGCTGCTTCATCTGCTTGAACATCTTATAATTCATTCACTGAAGCATGGAAGTTTGTTTGCAACAAAAAACAAATAGTTCCTCCTGGCGAGAGGAATTCTTATTCCAACCACTCACATCGATATACCAAGACTACAATGCTTCAAATATCTTAAAAACTCAGCGTTATATAGCTGGTTGAACAAGTTCTGCCCACAAGCCTCTACAGCAAGTACACTTATTGTGGGAGAAATATTGCTGCGCTATTTGCGAAACCACATCAGGTGTTGAATGTATGTTGGAAATGTTATGCTGACATACCGAAAGACATTTTGCCATCCAAATGGAGTATTGGATATCGTCGCATCGGAGAGCTGACCCATGTCCGTACACAAGCCGCAGATCCGGAGAACATGAGACAGCCGTCCATCATTTGATAATGAGGTTGGCAAGACATCATGGTGTTTCATTGTTCATACTGAACCATAAAGATTTCTCCAGTTATTCTACAAATGAGGTACACGATTCAGGGAATGTTTCTTTTATTACGAATTTCTGATAAATAATGTAAATAAGAAATGAAAATCGGTAACAACATATTCCAATGGGTAAAATTGTGCACCGCGTTGACCAGACACATATCTCTATTCTTATGAATACGTCCATGAATACGTCCATATGCAAATAACATATCAAAAGAAACATGGTTCAAATGTCTCCATTCCCATTCACCAAACGTTATATTGGCCGTCTCACCAAACGTTATATTGGCCGTCTCTTCAATTCGGATAATTCCTCAAATCTTGATGCCATGTATGCTGTAATTCCACATTCACACTGAATGTGAAGGGAGCTATACGAGTAGTCCTGATGGACTCATATTAGGAACTATATATTTATGAAATATTTAAGGATTTTACACCCTCACGCCAACTCTACGGTCAAAGAAACAACTACACATACAGTCGGCTATACCCCTTTGGGGATAGCAATACCTTAGAAGAACCTGCATGGCGTATATATATCTGGCCTGATAATATTTGCTAGATCCTCTGCAGAATGTGATGATTTCAGTCATCGTCTCGAATAAGTGTTGCAGAAACTGGTTTGTGAAGGCTATGCTTAAACCGTATAACCATACTCCATATAGGTTAATCACATTTGGTGATAAATGTCACACACTGATGGTAACGTATACGAATGTAGTGTGAATGGTATCGGCATAAAATTATCTTCGCTGAAACTGCCTCTCGTAAATTAGTTAATAATCATATTATTTGAAATAAAATACTATTGACCACTTATACGAAAAAAACACATTAATTTTGAAGAAATTCCAAAATTTCCAGAAATATTTATAATTCATTTACGATACAAAATATGGAAGCTTCCCATCTATATATTTTACATTGCGAGTTGAAAAGCTGGCATATGGGAGCGAAGTCTAGCAGGAGTTGTGCAAGCTTTAAATCTTCCTACTTTCAATTTTGCAAGATGAAAAGCTGGGATACGGGAGCACGGTTGAGCTTTTCAACCTTTCTACTTTCAAGCTTGAGAGATGAAAAGTTGAATTAATAAGTGGTAACAACGGAATGGTACGAAACTTCATCTGAGTAGTGTTGAAGTCAGTGAGGGTGAACATATAAAGAAAACCCTACAAAAAGGCATCTTACGCCTGTTGGAGGCCGGGATGGTCCGAGAAGGGACTCTAGAAACCAAGTAAAAATCAAAAGGGTATTGGATGCCCAATGGGGACCGGGAACATGCAACATACAATTAACATGTTATAGCACTGAATTACAACACATATAAGAGAACATACTGACAGAGCCACATGACTTCACAGTATAGTCTTCTGGTTAACCAATTCTAAAGCACATACCAAGAATCTAACGATTCGTGATATGTGTTGAATCTCAGGTACTCTTTTGTTGTACTTGTTCATGTGGCAACTTGGACTTGGATCGTACACTGGGGATTGGTGAGCTGTATCGTCGTCAGAGGAAAATGACGGCATTTAACACAAAAGACTAGTCTGTCAGGCCCGATGTCGACCCAGCATCAACTTCCGGCAATGCCAACATATATCAAAGACCAAAAGCTTGTACAGGGGCGGGCCTCGGGGACGAAACGTCCACCAGCAGAATCTCGCCATATACAGGTAAAAATTACAACACGTATAAGAGAACTGGGAAGAGGTGCCGACATACTGATAGAGCCACATGACTACACAGTATAGCCTTCTGGTTAACCTATTGTAAAGCACATGCCAAGAATCTAACGATTCGTGATATGTGTTGTATCTCAGGTACGCTTTTAATGTGCCTGTTCATGTGGAAACTTGGATGACATGACCACACGGTCCCTAACACCGGCGTAAGCGGTATTAGATACAAATCTAGAGAGCTATGATGGAAATGCTCTGACAACTCGTATATTGGTACTTGTTGAGCTGTGTTGCTGTGACAACTCGTACACTGAGGATTGGTGAGCTGTATCGTCGTCAGATGAAAATGAAGGCATTTAACACAAAAGGCTAGTCTGTAAGGCCCGATTTCGACCCAGCATCAACTTCCCACAAGGCCAACATATATCAAAGACCAAAAGGTCTGTATAGGGGGCGGGCCTCGGGGACGTAACGTCCACCAGCAGAATCTCGCTATATACAGGTAAAAATTACAACACATATAAATGGGAAGAGGTGCTGAAGTCTATATATTGCCATTAAATGGCAGCAGCTGTGGTCGAATGTTCATTGAACTTTGTCAGGATAGCAGTCTTTTCTTTTGTCAAAATAACAAGCGTCTTGTCATTCATCAATCAGCCGTCGTCCATTAAAGAATATCCGCGTCCATAATCCACAGACCTTTTCCATATTCCATATAACAGCATTAGCAGGCTGTTAAAAGACTTTTAAACATTTTCGTGATAGCTAAAGGAATCTGAGAGAGTGAAAAGACACAGAAAAAGGATCGGAAAGTGCATTTAACACCAACTGAGGGACAGGAACATGAAATTAATATTAAAATAACACGTGTTCTTCTATCCATCGCTATTGACATGATTGAGAATGCCTAGGATGATGCCAGGTTCAGAGACAGATTGGGGAGGGGTCTAAAACTACATTTAATTCCCACTGGGTGCCAAGACCATTACATGTTTACATGTGCATGGTTCAGCACTCGTGCACTACTTCAATTACATGCCGGTTCTACAGGTACACCATAATATTTAATAGGGAGGTTCCTGTGTTCCTGTGTTCAATTTTTCTTGGTGAATTCAACTTCACCCCAACCCCCGCCCTTCCCAATGAACTTTTCTCTGGTACTCACAATTGCTGACAGCTGGCACTATGTGTCTTTATAACAAATCATATTAGGGTCATTTAATTCCCGGAGTAGAGCATCATGGGTAAATTCAAAATGGACGACATGGTGGGGTAGCTGGAAATATGTGTTTTTGTCGTATTTTCTAAAGAATTGGAGTATTTTTTCTTCGTAGAAGTGCCTAATAATATTTATATCACATCAGGTGATTATTTACTAATTTGCAAGGCAGTTTAAATGAAGAAAATTGCACAAATAAAAAATTTGAAAAGTCGATCCGAAAAATCGTCAATAAAATGGCTTATTTTTATAATATGACGTCACTGCGGCATCACCAAAGAGGCTATCTTCAATGTTGTTACATTTTTTAGTAGCGCTGGAACCAAAGATATATATTGTGGCACGTTTCAGTTTCCTAGCCTCAAGGATAATGAAAATCATGAAGCTATTGGGAAGCCAACTATTTTTTTCAATGATAATATTTATCCGTAGATGCCTCTTTGGGAGCCGGAGGGCTTCACACGACCCAGAGCAAGGGGCACCCCTTCTGATATTGTTCTGTATGCCTTAAGTGTTGGATGTGCCAAGTTTGGTGCTTTGGACCAGCGTGTTACGATCTTTTTGCTAAGCCACCTCACTATAGGGGGTATGAGCACCGTGTGAAACAATCTCTTCTCGTGAAACCTGGTGTTTATATCTTAGTTCATTTATTGATAACTCTTTCTCTCGTTGGAAAGTATATATGCAGTTCCTAACTTTGCTGGCAATAAAACTATAGGATTCTCGTCGTTAACGGTTATCTAATCGTGGATCTCACTTTTGATTGGCAATTTGCTTTCTCTTGCTTCTGACGCTGCGGGATTCGTGCTCTGTACTTTCGATATTATTGGCCTGAACTCTTCTCAGGCGGGTACATTCTTCTTAGTCCAAATGACAAATTGTCGCCATTTTACAGCTTCAAGTCCCGTCTCGATTCACGTTTTGGAATGGCAGTAATGGTTTGATGCTCAACAGTTTTCGACAGCCTTTCCTCTTGTGACTTATGTTAAATGGAATTCAGTGGTCTGGCGAAGAAAATCCGTAAATGCAGCAGATTGATATCGGCCTCGGGAAGCAGTATGTCTGCTATCGATTGTACTTTGTTTTAATCTGGTCTCAAAGTAAAGAATATTTGTCAGGGATAATGGTTTTATTAATAGAATGGAATAGGTCCCAATGACGGTTAATAGAATAGAATAGGTCCAAATGACGGTTAATAGAATAGAATAGGTCCCAATGACGGTTAATAGAATAGAATAGGTCCCAATGACGGTTAATAGAATAGAATAGGCCCCAATGACGGTTAATAGAATAGAATAGGTCCCAATTACGGTTGCGCTCATTTCTTGGTCTGTTCAATTATTACCATATTTTCCTCCCCAATGTTTACACCTTGATCCATTCTCTCAACCAATTACTCAACAAAGTCGAGAGCTGGTAATGGACAGTTATCGCGGACAAGGTTTTCAAACAAGACAATGAGCCACTGACATCAATTAAAATATTGGCTCATTTGGACGCGCGCTCACCATTGACACTACGACACCTGATGCTCCGCCATATGATACTGTAGTGGGTATATCTCATTCCTACAGCGGCGGTACCGTGAAGGCAAACGTCTTTGCTTCAAGGAAATTACCTAGAACCATGCCCATATTGACAGTGATTCTCTCCCACTGGACAAAGACTCGCTCTGGCTCGTCTAGGGAGAGAACAAAATTCATCTATTCCTGCTTGTGAGCAAACTCACCTTCGCCCCGCATCATCCTCTATTGTCGAAGCGTTTGGGCCGCAAACTAGCTATACCGACTGGCAGCGACTCGCCTACAAATACGGGCGCCAACCAGGGCAGACTATCCCTCTTGCCGCTACTAACTGAACCAGAGGCTGATCAGCTCAGTAATCCGAAAGTGATCAACTTGTCAAAACCGTGGGGCCTAAAAGGATCCATGTCATAACTAAACAAACGTCCATTGAATTGATCATCATCAGAAAGGAGACACTTTGGCATTCAACCTTATCGAAGGTGTTCAGCTGACCGTCAGTGACTGGACCAACACCCTGATTATCCAGACTAGAAAACCTATCACGAATGAACATAGTTGAGGGTCCAGCGTGGATGCTCATGTAGGATATCTGGGTTCTTGTTCTGCCAAATATAAAGGCTGCCTTTTAGAGGAGCTACATTAGGCCACATGGGAATAGTCAAAATGAATGCCATGGAACAGACAACTAAAGCATGGGAGGGATTCGACTAGTTGACACCAGTCACAGCTCGTTGGTTCTGATCATACAGCGACTGTCATCGGCACCAGTCATACCTGAATCTGCTAAAGCGACTGTCGCCAGTAATACCGGAGTTGTTGATATACTACAAAGGCTATAAATTTCTCCATTCACACCTGGGATCTTTAGTGCAACAATGGCGTTAGCCCCCAACAGAAAGCGATAATATGCAATGAGGTGTTGGAAATATACGGAGAATCTGAATTCACGTACTGAGTATATCAAAATAAATCTCAAAGAATCGCGAATGTTTATGACGTTTTCGTGTCTGAGCCACGCATATTTGACTCCAGTTGTCACAGTCACTCCTGAATTCTCCTAATGCGGCATTGACTCAAGTCCTGAGCAGTCATAGCTGAATCCTCCTAAAACTGAATTGACTCCAATCTTAAGCAGTCAGATCTGCTTCATTGAATCCAGAGATTGATGTCAAAAACACTAAAAAAATAAACCAAAGTCGTCACCTGTCGCACCTGAATCCTCATCGTGCTGAATTGACTCTCGTCGTAACCTATCATACCCGAGTCCTCTTGATGATACAGTCGTCCCAGTCATGACCAGTCACATCTGATTTCTCCTAAAACTGAATTTACTCCAGCCGTAGGTAGTCACACCTGCATCCTCGTAATCAGTCACACCTGAATCCGCTGAATAATACAGTGGTTTCAGTCGTCACCAGTCATAACTAAATCATTTAAATGATACAATGACTCCATTCGTAACCAGTCACACCTGAATCTTTTCAAAGATACATTGACTCCAGCAGTAACCGGTTCCCGCAACGCTGCATTGATTCAAGTCGTCACCAGTCACTCCTGAATACAACTAATGCCGCATTGACTCCAGTCGTAACCAGTCACACCTGAATCCTCGCAGCGCTGCAGTCGACCCCAGTCACAACTGAATCCCCCTAATGCTTCATTGAATTCAGTCGTAACCCTTCACACCCAATCCTGTTAACGTTGTATTGATCCAGGTCGTCGCCAGTCACTCCTGAATGCTCGTAGTATTGACTCGTCGTCACGATACATTTACACCGGTCGTCGCCGGTCACAACTAAATCTTCTTCACGCTGTGCTGACTTCATTCGTCACCTGTCGTACCTGAATCTCCTATACGTGACACTGTATTGACTCAAGTCATCACCAGCCACACGTGAATTCTCGTAACACTGTATTGACCCCAGTCCCCAGTCAAAATTGTATTCTCACAACGTTATATTGACATCAGTCGTCATCAGTCATACCTGAATCCTCGAAACGTTAATTGTATTGACTCCAGTCGTCACCAGTCACACCTCAAAACCTCGTAAAGGTGTATTGAATCCAGTCATGACCAGTCATGCTTGAATCCTCGTAAAATTGTATTGACTTCAGCCGTCTCCAGTCACACGTGAATCTTCATAACACTGTATTGACTCCAGTCGTCATCAGTCATACGTGAATAGTCGCAACACTGTATTGACTCCAGTCGTCACCAGTCACACCTGAATCCTCGTAACACTGTATTGACTCAAATCGTCAGCAGTCATACCTAAACCCATGTAACCCTGCATTGAATCCTGTCGTCACCTGTCGTACCTGAATTCTCATCATGCTGAATTGACTCTCGTCGTAACCTGTCATACCCGAGTCCTCTTGATGATACAGTCGTCCCAGTCATGACCAGATACACCTGATTTCTCTTAAAACTGAATTTACCCCAGCCGTAGGTAGTCACACCTGCATTCTCGTAATCAGTCACACCTGAATCCGTTGAATAATACAGTGGTGTCAATCGTCACCAGTCATAACTAAATCATTTCAATGATACAATGGCTGCAGTCGTAACCAGTCACACCTGAATCTAGCTAATGCTGTATTGACTGCAGTCTTAAGTTATACCTGAATATCCTTAAAAATACAAGACTAGTCATACCTAAATCCTGCGAATAATAGTGATTCACTCGTCACCAAACACACCTGAATCATTTCAAAGATACATTGACTCCAGCAGTAACCTGTTCCCGCAACGCTGCATTGACTCAAGTCGTCACCAGTCACACCTGAATACAACTAATGCTGCATTGACTCCAGTCGTAACCAGTCACACCTGAATCCTCGCAGCGCTGCAGTCGTCCTCAGTCACAACTGAATCCTCCTAATGCTTCATTGAATTCAGTCGTAACCCTTCACACCCAATCATGTTAACGTTGTATTGGTCCAGGTCGTCGCCAGTCACTCCTGAATGCTCGTAGTATTGACTGGTCGTCACCAAACACACCTAAATTCTCGTCACTATACATTTACATCGGTCGTCGCCAGTCACAACTGAATCTTCGTCACGCTGTACTGACTCCATTCGTCACCTGTCATACCTGAATCCCCTATACGTGACAATGTATTGACTCCAGTCATCACCAGTCACACGTGAATTCTCGTAACACTGTATTGACCCCAGTCACTCGAATCCTCGCAACGTTGTATTGACTTCAGTCGTCACCAGTCATACCTGAATCCTCGAAACGTTAATTGTATTGACTACAGTCGTCACCAGTCGCACCTGAATCCTCGTGGCGGTGTATCCAGTCGTCAACAGCCACACCTGAATCGTCGCAACAGTGTATTGCCTTCAGTCGTAACCAGTCATACCTGAATCATCGTTACGCTGTAGTGACTCCAGTCGTCCCCAGTCTTTCCTGAATCCTCGAAACACTGTATTGACCCCAGTCGTCACCAGTCATACCTGAATCCTCATAAAACTGTATTGACTCCAATCGTCCCAGTCATGCTTGAATCCTCGTAACACTGTATTGACTCCAGTCATACCTGAATTCTCGTAACACTGTATTGACTCCAGTCGTCGCCAGTCATACCTGAATCGTCGCAACACTCAATTGACTCCAGTCGTAACCAGTCACACCTCAATCCTCGTAACATTGTATTGACTCCAGTCGTCACCAGTCATACCTAAACCCTGGTAACCCTGCAAGGAATAAGGTCGTCACCATTCACACATTAATCCTCGTAATACTGTATTGCCTTCAGTCGTCACCAGCCGTACCTGAATCGTCGCAACACTGTACTGACTCAAGTCGTCACCAGTCATTCCTGAATCCTCGTAACACTGTATTGAATGCAGTCGTCAACAGTCATACCTAAATCTTCGTGACACTGTATTTACTCCAGTCGTCACCAGTCACACGTGAATCCTCGTAACACTATTGACTCCAGTCCTCAACAGTCGCACGTGAATCCTCGTAGCAAAGTATTGATTCCATAGTCATACCTGAACCCTCGTAACGTTGTATTGACCCCAGTCATCACTAGTCTTACCAGAATCCTCATAACACTGTATTGACGCCAGTCGTCACCAGTCATACCTAAACCCTGGTAACACTGCATTGAACCCAGACGTCAACAGTCACACGTGAATTCTCTTAACACTGTATTGCCTCCAGTCGTCGCCAGTCATACCTGAACCCTCATGACACTGTATTGACTCCAGTCGTCGCCATTCATACCGGAGTCCTCGTCACGCTGTATTGACTCCAGTCGTCATCAGTCATATTCGAATCCTCGCAACGTTGTGTTGTCTCCAGTCGTCACCAGTCATACCTGAATCCTCGAAACGTTAATTGTATTGACTCCAGTCGTCACCAGTCGCACCTGAATCCTCGTAACGGTGCATTGAATCCAGTCGTCGCCAGTCAGGCGTGAATCCTCGTAACAGAGTATTGACTCCAGTCGTCACCAGTCATACCTGAATCCCCGTAACACTGTAGTGACTCCAGTCGTCACCAGTCACACCTGAACCCTCGTAACACTGTATTGATTCAAGCCGTCAGCAGTCATACTTGAACCCAGGTAACCCTGCATTGAATCCTGTCGTCACCAGTCATACCTAAACCCTGGTAACCCTGTATTGACTCCAGTCGTCACCAGTCACACATGAATCGTCGCAACAGTGTATTGACTCCAGTCGTAACCAGTAATACCTGAATCCTCGTAACACTGTATTGACTCCAGTCGTCCCGAGACATGCCTGAATCTTCGTAACACTGTATGGACTCCAGTCATACCTGAATCCTCGTAACACTGTATTGACCCCAGTCGTCACCAGTCATACCTGAATCCTCATCAATCTCTATTGACTCCAATCGTCTCCAGTCATACCGGAATCCTCGTAACACTGTATTTATTCCAGTCGTCTCCGCGGTCATGCCTGAATCCTCGTAACACTGTATTGACTCCAGTCGTCACTAGTCATATCTGGATCCTCGTGACACTGTATTGACTTCAGTCGTCGCCAGTCATACCTGAATCGTCGCAGTCATACCTAAACCCTCGTAAAAGTGTATGACGACTGGAGTCAATAGAGTATTTCGAGGATTCAGGTATGACTGGTGACGACTGGAGTCAATGCACTGTTACGAGGACTCAGGCATGACTCGGGACGACTGGAATCAGTACAGTGTTACGTGGATTGAGGTATGCCTGGTGACGACGAGTCAATACAGCTTTACGAGGATTCATGTGTGACTGGAGACGACTGGAGTCAATACAGTATTACGAGGATTCAGGAATGATTGGTGACGACTGGAGTCAGTACAGTGTTGCGGCGATTCAGGGATGACTGGTGACGACTGGTGTCAATACAGTATTACGAGGATTTATGTATGACTACTGACGTCTGGGTTCAATGCAGTGTTACCAGGGTTTAGGTATGACTGATGACGACTGGAGTCAATACAGTTTTATGAGGATTCTGGTGTGACTGGTGACGACTGGAGTCAATGCAACGTTACGAGGATTCAGGTATGACTGGTGACGACTGGAGGCAATACAACATTACAAGTATTTATGTCATAATTCTGTCATGGGTGAGTAGGTTATGTGATAAAGCCACACCTAGTTGGAAAATCCCTTTGTACTGCTAATCCTGTTTAGGGAAAGATTTAAATGTTTTTGAGAGCTGTGTTGAATATCAGAATTTCAAAGGCATCCATCTTGTTAAATCGTTATTTTGGAGAAATGTTTTGAAAGTTTGGCTAGACCCTAGCATATGTTATTGCAATGAAGAATGTCCATCAAGTACTATGGAATAACAAGCATGTGATGAGTGGCAACGAAGATATCTACTACAAGGACTGGGTTAAAGGTGGTATTATACGTGGAAAGGACGTTATTAAAAATGGAAACTTCTTGTCTCTAGAAGAATTAGTCTTTAAAATTTGTAAAGCACCACCAAGGATGTTAGAATATTTCTCTGTTATTAAGGCTATTCCTAAATCTTGGATTTCAGATTTTGATTACCATATAACACTGTAATAAAAAATCAAATATATTATCATGGAAAACCGATCGAAGGATTAAATAGTAAGACCTATAGACTCATGTTGACTAATATTAATAAGCAACATGCATGTTCTATACATTTTTGAAAAACAAAATACCAGCTTGAAATAAATGAGAAACATTGGGAGATGGCAATTAAATGTACAAAGGAAGTTAGATTGAGAGTGCTACAGTGGAAAATATTACAAAACATCTACCCAACACAGATTATGTTACACAAAATTGGTGTCTCAGAAACAAATCAATGTGAATACTGCAACGTAGTTGATTACATAGAGCATTTCTTTTGCGAATGCGCAGAAGTGGCACCCTTATATGGTTAATGGTAAACCAAATTCTGAAAGCCAAATTGCAAATGAACATTGTTGTATCAACAGAAATAATGTTCGGTTATATGTCCGAACTGGAAGCAAATGAATCTCAATATGTTAACATGGTCATATTAGTAGCCAAAATGTGCATAAGCAAATATAGATATGGTGGAAGAAAAAAAGCTTTGATAATGATATTTGAATCTGAGATAAGATTGAGAAGTTTATGAATTGTAAACCTATGTTGTGTATCATATTGATATTGTGGAAATAAATATGGATTGTACAAATAAAAAAAAAATAAAAAAAATAAAAGAAACATTACGAGTATTTAGGTACGACTTGTGACGACTGGAATCAATACTTTGTTACGAGGATTCACGTGCGACTGGTGAGGACTGAAGTCAATACAGCGTGACGAGGACTCAGGTATGAATGACGACGATTGGAGTCAATACAGTGTCACGAACATTCAGAGATGACTGGTGACGACTGCACTCTGGTGACGACTGGAGTCAATACAGTTTTACGAGGATTCAGGTATGACTGGTGACGACTGGAGACAATACAGTGTTACAAGGATTCAGGAATGACTGGTGACGACTGGAGTCAGTACAGTGTTGCGACGATTCAGGTACGACTGGTGACGACTGCTGGAGTCAATACAGTATTACGAGGATTTATGTGTGAATGGTGACGACTGGATTCATTGCAAGTTTACCAGGGTTTAGGTATGAATGGAGACTACTGGAGTCAATACAGTGTTACGAGGATTCAGATGTGACTGGTGACGACTGGAGTCAATACAGTGGTACGAGAATTCAGGTATGACTGGTGACGACTGTATTGACTTCAGTCGTCACCAGTCATGCCTGAATCCTCGTCATGCTGCATTGACTCCAGTTGTCACCTGAATGCTAGTAATGATAGAGTACCTCCACCTCTCCAGTCACAGCTGAATCCAGCTAATGCTGCACAATTTGACTCCAGTCACATCCGAATCCTCCAATCGCCATGTGACTCCAGCCGTGACCAGTCACACATGAATCCTGCAAAAGGTTACTCGTGTCGTCACCAATGGCATCCGATTCCTTCAAATGATACATTCCGTCCTGTCCTCGCCAGTCACATTCCGTCCTGTCCTCGCCAGTCACATTCCGTCCTGTCCTCGCCAGTCACATTAAGTAGGCATGTATTCGTCGTGCATACTAAGCATCTATATATATTTATACCTGGTATTGTGAATTGATTTATTCCTGTACGCTACAAATATCATCCATATTGCAGAAGTTTTCAACACACCCCCTGCAAGGCATATTAGTAGGTATAAGTGACTTGTTACATAATCAGTCAAGCTATTTCGTAAATTTGCCTTAAAATGCAACAGCGCTTACTTAATACGTTCACTTGCACCCCCCATGTAACGCAAGCTTAACTTAAAATAAGCGAGGCGGGGAAAAACGCAAGAAAATCATGATGAATAACACAATGTTTTCTTTTGGACAGCTTTGTATGGCTGTGAAAGTCATCTTTTCGGCTAAGTGCAACGCTTCATCGGTTCTCTGTAGAAATATTATGACACTAATTCGAAAATGTTTAACATTTTTGGCGATATTGGTAGGATACACTGAGAGATGTGGTTGGGGGTGTCAAGTGAGTTGATTTATGAAGGCTATAGCTCAGGGTAACGTTTCATCGCCGTTGGTAGCCCGCACCGAAGGATGTGGGGTGTAGGGTGTTACAACAAGCAAACACGTACGTCAACACCACGGTCCTTGAAGCATATTAAACCGGCTTAACAAAATAGACGGTAGAACTATCCACTTTGGAGAGATGAAACAACACTCCCTCCAATTTCCCCACCAGTGATAATAAACCAATTTTCCAAATGTGTTTCCTCCATTTTCTGTCGTTTTTCAAATTGCCGGATGCAAATATGATGGTTATAAGGATATGAATCTCTCTTATTTCTCGGACGTTTTGAGCCTTGTTTCTTAAATAAATAAGCTTAAGAATGTTTTTAGATTAGTCTCATATATCACTTAAGACAGAGTAAGCATGACTCTTGAAGCCGCGCATCCAAGACCCCAGTCGAAAGACAAATAAAATACCAGCCCTTCAATCCTATAAAACAATATCACCCCATGCTTACTATTTCGTTCACGTATGGTGATATTTCCCATGAAATAACGTAATATCAAGTCATTCCCGATAGCTATTGAGCAGTAGTGATTGATAACTTGTTTCAGAATCTTCAGTCGAAAGACCGTTTTAATGAATATCGTATATTTTACCCGGATGTAGCAAACCCACCGCACCGCCATCTACTCATCGATGACCCTTACAAGATGACTGCTATTCTATCTGCTTTTGCATACAATATTATCGTACAGGTAGTATAAACAATCCGTGAATAAAAACTTATCTTAAAGGCAGAAACAATTTTCAATACTGGAAAGAAGAATAAAATCACTTGCAGTAAAGGGTAAGGAAAGTCAAAATTTGTCTTGGTAGCTCAGTGCCGTACAATTATATAAACAATAGTTTCACTGTCCCTTACCCACAGGTTAAACGGATAATGTTATGAAATATATAGCCCCACCGGTGTGGTACTGTATACGATTATATTATATAATATACAGCCCCACCGGTGTGGTACTGTATACGATTATATTATATAATATACAGCCCCGCCGGTGAGGTACTGTATACGATTATATTATATAATATACAGCCCCGCCGGTGTGGTACTGTATGCGATTATATTATATAATATACAGCCCCACCGGTGAGGTACTGTATACGATTATATTATATAATATACAGCCCCGCCGGTGAGGTACTGTATACGATTATATTATATAATATACAGCCCCACCGGTGTGGTACTGTATACCATTATATTATATAATATACAGCCCCACCGGTGTGGTACTATATGCGATTATATTTAACCATTAACTGAATGTCTAATATTTACCACCATTTAACCAAAAATGTATAAAATAAAAGTGTATGATTAAGATAAACAGAGATAACGGAGATAATTCTTGGACGTGTTCATTCGTATATACGTTCCCAAGAACAGATGATGATGTCATAATCCCCATTGTAGGGATGAACAGCCCAGAGAAAGATCAGTTGGATGCATGATCCAGAAAATAATTAATCTCTATACATTGGAACCAAATGGTAAACTCATTCTAATGAGGCAAGGATTTTACAGTGAATATACCGTTCCTCGCTTTATAGGAAACTATTGCTAGCTTCAGTCTTGTTCTAAACGCAGTACTCTGGTAATTGATGGATTGAGTTTAACGTTAAAGGAACACGTGAAATACAAAATCATTCATGCACATGAACGTCAGATGACTACAGAATGTTAAAAGCGATGATTGTATAGTTCGCATCAAATTCATTGAATTGAATAATACTATATCTCACATATTAATATTGATTTAATTTTCGCGTTAAGTCATCATGAATTTATGAGTATTGCATCTCCCAGAACGGTGTTATATATAGTTCAAATAAAATTTCGATCATAAAGTAGTGTATCTCACCGAACGGAGGAGGGTTATTATTCACATTAAATTATCATGAATCAGTATACCCTGTATCTCTCAGAACGGAGTTATTATTCACATTAAATTATCATGAATCAGTATACCCTGTATCTCTCAGAACGGAGTTATTATTCACATTAAATTATCATGAATCAGTATACCCTGTATCTCTCAGAACGGAGTTATTATTCACATTAAATTATCATGAATCAGTATACCCTGTATCTCTCAGAACGGCGTTATAGTTCACGTTAATTCACATGAACTGGTTAGTATTGTATCTCTCAGAACGGAGTTGTAGACAGTTCAGGTTAAATTTCCCTGAATTGATTAATATTGTATCTCTCAGAACGGTGTTATATTTTACATTAAATTTCCATGCATCGATATTAGCTCACATCGATTTTTCTTGAACAAATAGTGAAGATATTTACCATTTACCATACTTGGTATTTGGTAACATGTAACGAATGGCAATAAAGCTCCAGTATCCATAACTATAAGATTTTCGACACCTAATCAGTTTTTACGCAATTAAATTGCAAGAATTGAACTCACCAAAAAGAGTTATATATTTTCTGAAATATAGGAAAGCTATTCATTCATGGAAACAGCAATTAGCGGGAAATTTTTTCTCTATAACTGGATTATTTGAACGAAAATAGAGCGGTTTGTGAAAATATAGCTGCCTTCAATTGTCCTCGCTACATATAATAACTTCTAATGTATTCATCAAAAATATTTGAACTTTCCTGAATTCCTATAATATACCATTCAAACAAATTAGCCTGCCTCATCTTTTTTGTATATTTCGTCCTGGAAATGATTTTATGACAGCTCAAATTTCAATAATTCGAAAAAAACGAAAAATGCGACCATCTGTAACTAAATGGAACGGAGGCAAACTTAGAATATTAAATGAGACAAGATTATTTAGTTCTGCATATATAGAGTGTTGAATTCAAAGATCATGTCTTTTTCGCCAAATAGCAGGCGAGTATAAATTATAGATTATAAGAGCAATCTAGATAACACAGTAATTCACGAAAAAAAATTAACAAGCAAAAACCAACAACGAATGCATGTGGGGGAGGAATTTTCTTCAATTTATGGCCTGTAAATTCTTTAAACCAGATCAAAAGACAGACATAGCTCATAAACCAGTTGAATTCTTTAAATTATGACTATTATTTATCAGAAAGTTCAAATGAAGTTGAAATAAATGCATTTAAAAGCTATTATCCTTTCTACTTTCTTCTGAGACTGGGGTAAATATTGACCTCCAGAGCCTATGTGAATCAGTTGAACACAAGCACGTGTTCTTTCAGCTCAAGAGTGGAGTGTTGTTAAATGATACTCAAGATGCGTAAGTACAAGTGCTTTTGTGCCAACACAGTAGCTCGGAGAACTATCTTTCACTTTCTAGAAGTTGTTTACTGGGTGCTTTATTATTTCAAATGATTCACTAATTGTTACGTTTGTTTATACTGTGGGGGCGAACTTTTATATTGAAATTGGACTAAATTATTGTCGTAATTAGAGGGGTAATTGGGTTTAATGTCACACTCGATGTTATTTCACTCATACGGTGAGAGCCAGATAGAATGGTGAAGGAAGCCGGAGTACCCGGAGAGAACCATCATAATTAGATTAGAGATTGTCCGTGACACAAAAGTGACAAATGATACCCAGTGCTACAGGGTACCTATCGCGGTCCCCTGGGGAATTTTAAAATGAGTCATCTATTAAAATATTAAGTACTAGTAAATAATGATATTTTAATGGAATAAACATGTTAACAGATTGTCGTTTATAAATATAAATGGACCAGTCATCCACTGAAATAACATACAGACATGATATCAGGGGAATTAGAGCAAACAACAAGTTTAGCACGAGAACGACAAATTGAGTTCAGCTGCTTCGGATTTACGTTCACAAGCTCGTCGAAATACGGTACGTTTTGCTCTTCGCGGGGGACGAGCACTTTCACCATTAGTTTAACTCGTGCTAAAACCAAATCACCGTTGAATCTCTTTTCGAAGAGGGTTAACATTCAAAATAATGTACATGGCTAAAATTCCGACCTGGTCGCCCTCATATGACAAATATAGAAACATAGCGAACTAAAATTGCCTGGAAAAGCACCAAAGAGCCTCTGAGTATTTTTCTAACCTGTAGTCGAATGTGCGAAAAAAAATATAGAAATTTTTGAAAATGCTGATAAAACAGAGAGATATTTCTCCAGCATATGTTTCCCATTAGCAACCTGGGTGCTAATACGGGAGAAAACAGAAGCAATACATTTTATATTTGCTCTCACCGCGGTCAGATTGTTGTAGGTACTTAACTCCCATTTCAATGTGGGAGAGTTATGGTATATTGTGTGGTGGGGGAGCCGAACCCCTCTCCTGGTCTCCCTCTGTACAACACGTGAATCAATAGCTCCATACTCTACACCGTGAAACCCTCGGCCCAACCATCTGGATTTTGTGCCCTATTGTTTGCTCTCTCACCCAGCAACATCCACGAAGAGAAATTTGTTCGCCAAATGTGCAAACATTACCACTTTCTCTTATTGCGAATTAAGGCAATATTTCCCATTTTCCACTGGTTACTCACATTGGGCGACTTTAGCAAATTACAAATAGACTTTGACTAGAATAGACAAAAGAATATGTATCTGTATACTGTTGATGTAAATCACAATCTTACAGTTAACGTATAGCTCCGTGTATATGATTTCAATTAAGCCTTCTTTCCCGCATTGACGCGATAATAATCGACTGTATCTGGTCACACGTCAGTGATATCAGGGGTTTTTAAACGTAATATATTGTTGTTTACCGGTATTAGCTTCTGGCAGCAAATTGAGGATGATAACATTCCATTTTCTCAATGCTTTAACATGAGAGAACATTCCCTTAATGGTGATAAAGATAGCACATTTCAGCTTAAAGGTGCTAAAATAATCATAAGGAGAAGCATAAGTGTCATTTCGCTGAATAGTATAGGGCAATAACATGTACACATCACTGGAATACTATATTCCAGTAATTACTGAATATTTCCCCATGCATATTGAATCATAGGGAAAATGACAATTAATATTACATTGCTTAACGTCTTTAAAGTTGACATGGCTTGTAAACTTAAAACAAAAAAAACTTTCATACTGGCTAAAGAAGTTACGTAAAATAACCGAAAGTATAACCGACTTAAATTAGCTTAGATCGAGGAAATGCAATTTCGTTTGGACATTTATGTTGAAAAAGTTATACTCTCGACCAGAGACATTATCCGTGGTTCGAATAAAAAACGCGACAATTAATGTCAAAGACTCAAAGTTTTAAATAAATTATATGTTCAGTTTACTGCGCGAATATCAAGAATAAGATTTGTATTTAAATCAATCGCAAAATTAATGTTGAAGACCAAATCGATCAAATATCTATAAATAGTTTGTAATTTAGATGTTTCGTTGAACTACAATGTATATTGCTCAGTCACATTTAATATCATGTCTGGATCATACACTGTATATGCGGTTGTATATTTTCAAAGCTGGAAGAAAGCCTCAATTGCATAACGTTTAGCTGCAATGATCCACAGATTGTGTTGGGTCCATTAGAAATCATGTTTACAGTAGGCCTATATCGCTATATGTGCACTGAGTCATATTGGCATTTTAGGGTCACCATCTGATGGACTCAGTTAATAATAATAATAATAATATTAACTAATAGATTTGCTCACAGTCTCTAGCACTGTATTGTTTCTTTGATCATACAGAGAGTAACCCAAAACTATATTTTTATGCTGCCTTGAACGCCCCCGCTGAGAAACAAATCGCATCAATGGAGGCAGAATGTGAGAAAAATAAAGTCTAATTTGAGACTTGCTCCCTGGATAAAAGATCAGCTATACTTTAAAACATATCTGCTTTTCTCATTTAAATAGACGATACAGTAACTTTCCTGGGTTATCTGAAATCACGACCGCCATTTAGCGATTTATCAGGGGAGATAATTGCGCTCAGCAGGTGCATGATTTCATGGATCGTTAATTAAAGCCGTCTACCATTAAACCTTTCCACTAGCCACATTTCTCTTGATACAGCGCCGCGCTTCACCGGAATAGTTTGTCCAGATTTCCATCTTGATTGGCACCGACAAATTGCAATAGTAAATTCAACAATTATTCTCAACAGGAAAAAGAGATGAAAGATATATGTACAACCTTTGGCACATGAATCCACCATGAGTAAACATTTGTAGGAGTGTTGGAGCTCAAGATAGGAGGAATGTAGCTATAATCGGCCTATATGGAAACAGTGTTTAAGTTTACTGCCAAAGACTATTTGCTTCTGAGGAGAAGTTGAAAACATATGCGACACGACAACTCTTTGAGCTGAGAAAAATTCTACTTGAACGAAAGAAAGAATCTGAATCGAAGGCATGGCTTCTGAAAAAACGGTGGGGGGAGGGCGTGGTCCCAATTATATTACCTTACTCATATATATATTTTTTCCAATGGATATAATTAATTACTATTGGTCATTCCAACCAGAGGGCATCCCGGCAGAGAGCGCCCTAAAAATTTCCGGTCCGTCCGAGTTCTCTCCCTTTATCTATATCGCGGACGCCCATTTATTTGGTCACAGGAATAACCAACCATAATCTCAGTGAACTCAGATATTTTATCAGAGGTTGACTGATCATACCATCTTGGTTTGACTAGATTGAATCAACTAAAGCAATACGGGGATTTACGATTAAGGTTTCGCTCTTTCGAGAGATGAATATTGTAACGCTCCACCATCTGCCAAGCGTGCAATGCACGAGAGAGATACGATCAAACATGTACACAGATTGGGGTTTCTTCCGAATGATGACTGGTCCAAATGTCCGCCTTCTACCACTGATAAAGCCAATAAATTGCATCCTTGTATCCCAAAACCATATATGAATACTCACTAACCAACAGCTCGAGAATTTCGGTTGACATTTTTATAAAATCGGCATTCATTTTCAATTCGCATGCACTTGCCAGCAGCCTAGTGGCCATCCACTCCGAGCTTTCATGTGACATAACCCGATGTCACATGTGGGTGACATGGACTTGGATTCGTTATCATAAACTGTCACATGCAGCTCGGAGTGGACAAGATAGCTGCCAGGCTGTTATCAAATGCAAACGAACTGAAAATGAATGCTGATTTTCCGGAAGATGTCATCTAAAATGCTCGAGCTATAGATTTGTGAGTATTCGTGTATGATTATATACGGATGCATTTTATTGGCTTGATCAGTGGTAAAAGACATACATGTTTACCAGAAAGCTGTCAGCATTAGGAACACACCCCAATCTGTGTACATGTTTGGTCGTAGCTCTCGCGTGCCATGCAACTACATTTGGTAGCTAGAATACAGCATTGTGTCAAAAATTTACCTCTATAAGGCGACTAGCACACTGTTTATTTTGTATACGCAACATTGGGAGATTTATCATATATGAATTAAGCGGTGATGGACAGATTATTTACAATGATTCCTTATGAATTGTGTCTTTGGCACAAACGGAAGCACGCGGGTGTGTGTCTTTGGCACAAACGGAAGCACGCGGGTTGGGCCGAGAGAAACACGTGGAAGAGATCCAATCAAGGACGATGACACAAATTGGACACGGATCAAATTAGCAACGGATATGAAAACTTGATAAGAAGTCCGTTAGAAACGATGGCACGAATTGGTTATACAGCATGGATCACACATGGTTACAGATGTCAACAGAGCTTGTATGCAACGGACAGTGAATGTCTGCAACGGACAATGAATGTCTGCAACGGACAGTGAATATTTGCATGAATTATCATCAGAATCCCAGTGTGACCAATAAGCTGGTTATCTGTAGAATATATTGAAATCTGAAGTGACGAAGTTATTATTATTTCCCTTCCTTCCTTCCCATTTACTATACTCTTGAAATAGATATATTGTAATCCATATAATTTCAAATCTAAATCAATCACCTTAATTCCGAATGTCATCAGACATTTATCCATGGGGCAGAAGGAAGGAGCAAATGATGGTTGGAATGGAGAAGCAAAAAATCTGCCTGGTAAATCTGGAAGCAATCAAGTCCGAGTGTGATAAGTCTTGTTTCATTTAGGATAAGGGGAAGAAAAGTGAAATTGTGAAGTAAGATAAAGGCGGAGAAGTTATAAGGATGACAGGGAGAATGAAGACATACGATTGGAAGCAGTTAAGAAAATGTCGAGATGTAGATCTCTATTCCTACTAATTGCGAAATCCGTCTACATAACAGTGATAAGCACGCTAATGTTACGAAGTTAACAGCGCTTTTATCTGATCGGGACATGTACGAAGTGTCTTTGTTACTCAATGCGGCTTCCACTTAACGTGGTTTATCACTAATATACATACAGCCATCGCACACACCACACACGTGTGGTCGTTGGTCTAAGTATAAAATCTTCTCAGAAACGCATTCCCGCGCATACAACTTCTCCACCTTCAATGGCAATGTCCTCTATGCACCCTGGCTTTCATCAAAAATGAGACGCCGAAAAATTTGACTTACCAACATGGTAATATAAATGTTGACAAATCAGCCAATGTGATCAACACCGTATTTTCGGAGAATAGTCCTATTTTCTTGGAAAGATAGAAATATATAGTTTACTGATATATTTGACTTCATTGGGGGAAGCGCATGATCCCTCTAAACAACATCTTCACTCCAGAATAGTCAAAAGTAGTAACTGAAATTTCTTAACTTTACCAGATTAGGGTCACGTTGAGCTTATTCAAATATAGGAATTTAATTGTAAACCCTAGCATTATCCTGGTTACAGAGCAAAATGGTGACTACTACGACCCACAAAAGTTGGTTCTCATGCTGTCAATTTTCCTGGTAAGTGCATGAAACTGGTAATTTTATTTCTCGCACTTTAGTACACATTAGGGGCTTGGTTTGGGTGAATTTTTTTTTATTTTCACATAAATGATATTGCACAATAATATTCTGGGCCTGACTGAGTAAAAGGTGCAAGGGTGCAAAATTAACTTGCAGGCAAACTCATTATTCCTCTTTGTAAATTCTTGATAAATTGCACTTAAAGTATACTGCGTATACTTTAGATGGAAAATTCTGGAAAGTTATACAAATACACCTCGACAATACTTTAACGATATTTCTACCAACTGAAAATATACAGTAATTATATTTCTGTAATTTTAAACCCCAATAATGTTAAAATATATCGTTGTTGCTGTACTCCATCTTATACTGTAGTTTTACAAAATATAGAAATCTACACGTTGGTTGGGCCTATCTGTGTTGTTACAACTATGAACTGTGTTATAGCAGTTGAAACTCATGCTTCTATTTAACAATTGATTCCATTTTACAAACTTCGTAAAGTAACTTTTTTTTACAATGTACAATCACGTATGAAAACATATTGAGCCGATTATAGAATGTCATAACACCCTTTTAGTCTCTATCCAGGAGGGCTCCAATTATTACACGCTAACTCAGCTCTCTCTGTGTAGCGTATTTAATACTTACTCCTTGGTCAAGGGGAGATCATTGAATCTTAAATATAAAATCCCTGAAGTTATTCCGTCACCAGAGAGGAAGAGGCTTTCCTTAATGCATAGCCAACAATCTGATAAAGGGTGGAAGTGGGGCGGTAACGTCATCACGGCCACTAATGATATCAGCGAATATTTTTAGTGCCAGAAAGCCACTTTCAAAAGGAGGTGTTCGCTTTAGATGGATTTCGCCCCCCCCCCCCCCGTCTCACTCTGAGCCGGCCGGTATATTGTGACGTGATGTTCAGGTATTCCACAACTCCTTGTCAGCATGTCGAGGCCAGTCTAATTAGAATTTCTGGTTCATGCAGTTAACATACATATTCTTATGAACGACCCATCTATTTACCAAAAATAATCAGTTACATAAATATATCAACGGACTCGAAAATTGCAAATGTCTGGCAATCATTCAGGACGGGTGTAACACTGAATAGAGAGTTAACCAAAAAATGAACATATTGGCACAAGCATAATCACTTGGGAAAGCAAAACGTCATCCCTTGTTTAGGGTCATTTCTTGAATAAAAAAAAATGTGATAGTTGCAATACTGTAATCATTTACATTAGTGGCAAATGAAGATAGGAGTATAGCCATAATGTAGTGAAATATTGACACATTGAAGAATAGCATGCAGTAACTGTTGTGAAGTAGTAATTCCGTTATTGGCCTAACAGGTCTTTGATGTTACGCTGAATCATTTTCACATATTTCTATATTATGAAAATATGACACCTTTAACCAAAGCGACTTTTCAATATGATTTAGGTTCAAATCTACCGAATTTGGATATCTTTGATTCGTTTTGGTTAAAGGTGTCGTATTTTACATAAGAAGGGTATTACCTCCCAAGAATATCACCAAAACTTCACACACAAAAAACACCAAATGCCTATTTTATAACACTCGTAATATTTGTTTGACTTACTTTTTCTTAGTGAAAATTCAGCAGTTTCTCTCTCAAGCGAATAACTTTTCAAGTAAACAAGAGCAAATTATTTTTTCTGTTTATAAACGCAACACACTGGGGAAAAAATATTCGGTCAAACTGAACACCTTTGTTTTGGAGACCCCAATACTCATTAAATACACGGTCAAACTGAACACCTTTGTTTTGGAGACCCCAATACTCATTAAATACACGGTCAAACTGAACACCTTTGTTTTGGAGACCCCAATACTCATTAAATACATTCTCCTGGAATCAGATTGTATACCTCCTACTGTCAAATATTTCACCGACAGGGGGTTATAAACGCTAACATCGGGAGAAAGACAATAAATAAAGAGCAGGTATCTCTGGTTATAGTACAGGGGACATAACTCTCTAATGCTGATTTGAACTTGGAAATGGATTTGTAGGCCCTCTAATCATTTTGCTTCAAAGGTACGTTTTCCAACATCTCTCTTGACTGCAAATAATTTGTAAATGAAGGAATGTAGGCCAAAAGTATTCACGCGTCACAACATAAGAGCAGCATTATTCCGCGCGAGCCTCTTAGTGCACAGGTCACAATCGGGATACTATATGGAACTCGAAACAATTGCAGGATATTAAGGTCGGATGAGCGACAAGTTGTCTGGTGTTGTACTTCATACGATTAACAGGGCCGGCGGAAGCAATTGTTGATTGAGGGGGCTAGTATCATAGCACTCTAGGCGAGGATCCAGGGGCCGCCTAGGCCCCGGAAGCTCCTGGGGTCTAGATCGCCGGACACGCGTTTTGAGCGATTTTTGGCAAATAAAATAACTCTTTAATGAAGTGATGTGCTTTTACTTCTTTCCTAAACCTTTTACCATGAAAAAGCACTCGATGGTGGTGTCGTGCGATGCTGAATTAGAACTAGTGCCTTAGGCACTGAAACGGGACTATTTAAATGTAAAATAGGCTGTTGGAATAATTCCACTAACTCTTTGATGTTCAGTCCCCATGGCGAAGTGCCATACAATTTGTAGTCTCACACATTTCTCTCAATAAGGATCTCTAGTGCATTAGTGTAATTGTACACATTTAAAAAAAATAACTTGTGACCGATGGGACAGACATTTATTATGAAACCAACCTGATGAAATGATAAATAATTTCTTCTCTGCATGTTATTTGTAAAATATTTTTACTTTTTTCAGATTATAGAAAGCATATCCTTCAGCAGTAAATGACAAAAAATGAATATTGAGATACAATACCTTCTCCTGCCAGTACACCCCTAGTTTGGAAGGTTACAAATTCTGACAATGGTTGTATGCAGACTTGTACATGTAGAGCACTGCATGCTATCTAAAGTTTGGAGTTTGACCCTATCAATTAACCCTATCAGCTAAGTGAACCAAGCCATTGACCTAGGTCATGCATGTGTCATGCATGTGTCTATGCTAAATGGTATAGAGGGTCTGGTGGAGGGGATGTTTGTGTGATAGTTCCCAAGTTACATACCGTGTATACAATTTCTGCAAGAATGGAAGCCTAGAAAATTAGAATTTCTTGCCAACATGGCAAACATATAAGTCTGCCTTAAACTATTTTCTTCTGTATTTGTTAAGTGTTCTAAATAAAGTTTTTATCAATCAGTGATTTATGACATCCTTTCAGGAAAACTCTCTTAAAGTCAACCTCTGAATAGTATCCATTTTGTATTCATGCTCTAAAGCAGGAAATCTCTGTGAAAATGACATATGAACATATATAAGAATAGCAGAAAATATTTAACTTCACTAATATAGACCAGGTGAAACAAAATCTAGCCAAAATAGTTGACCAAACTATCTGCAGTAGCGGAATAACTTGAGGACTCTTTTCTTCTGCTCTTCCTCTCAAAGCCTAAAGCAGTTAAATAAACAACCAGTCACCCTGGTAACGGTACCAAATGTGCTCTACGGGACTAAATCGCCCCGTGAAAATATATGTATAATTAAGTAGCCTGAAACATTGTGTAGACGAAACCGATATAATTCGTACCATGTGCAATGGGGTGATAATTCCTGTAATGGAAAGATCTTTGCAGAAATAACGCCATCTACATTAATAATTTAAAAGTATAGATGGCGCTAGCTATACTTCTGGTCGTTTTAAGCAACAGTAGGCACTTTAGTATGCGAGAGCTTGTAGTTAACACATATTTACAGTTTAATGTTGTCACAAACCTATCAGTTTATATAACTGGCCATTTACCTGTTAACAGTGGATTATGTGATGGACAATTATAGGGACGCAAAAAAGGGAAAAATGTAAGAAAAACCATCTATCCCGTCCGTCATTATAGTTACGTGGAGAGAATTACGTGGAGAGAAAATCTTGCGGAAAAATTATTGGGGGGGGGGGCACCCCCCACTCCGCCGGGCCTGAGTAAGCTAGTATGAAACACCTTTATTCTAATTCATTCTATCGTCTTTTGTTAATTTTCCTTTCGCGTGTTCTCCCCTAGCCCCACCTATACTTCTAAAATAAAATGGGCAATTTCAATCTCTCCGACGAAAATTTCTCGTACGAAATTTTAGATTGAATTGTAAGTTGGGATTTAAACTGAAATCCAAATCTTGAATTATGTAACAAACTTTCAAAACAAGTTCAAATTCAAATGAAACTCGGGCATCTTAGGCATCCTTTAATAGTCTGATGTCGGTTAAACCAATACGGTCAAGTGGGAAATCTAAATGTAGCATGCGCTGTAATGGAGAATGTTGCTAATCCCTATTCACGAAGGTCGCTCTACTTTCAACAGCGATTGTGATTGGATATTACCAAGGAATCCCAAAAATCGGTTCGTGATTTACACGCACCATTTAACCATACTTGCTGACTTACGGGCGTAAATGGACCCTCCTACCTTAAAATGTTGATCAATAGACTTCCTGAATTTTCATAATTCAATGTTTAGTCGAGTATTTGAAATTGCAAAACTGGTGACTCCTATGTCATAACTGGTGACTCGGGTTATAACTGGTGACTCGTATGTCTAACTGGCGACTGGTATGTCATATGCGAATGACGAAACAACGAAGTATGATAATGTTTAAGAAATAACGTTTTCATAGGTGTGCTAAATGGTTATTTTACGCACGGTTAGTATGAGAAAGTCTATAAATTTTAGGGCGCGGGCGATTTTACGCACGGTTAGTGTGGGAAAGTTTATATTTTATGGCAAGGGCGAAGCCCGCGCCCTAAAATTTATAAACTTTCCCACACTAACCGTGCGTTAAATAACCATTTAGCACGCCTATGAAAACATTATTTCTATTCTATTGCACTACTCAAATTGATTTTCAACAAAGATTACAATGAAAGGTTAAAAACAATTTTAAACTTTGACAATCTTTCCTCCCCTATTTTGAAAAAATCTCGTCCACTGATGTTGGGACGATGCTCCCGTTTCGGTTGGCATCGTCCTAATGTCAGTGGACGAGTTTGTGGTCTCTCACATGGGGAGTGATTTTGTCAGCTGAGTCAGCTGTTGGGAAATTACGTGGATATATACCTATTTGTGTCGCTTTGTTACTCAATTTCCCGATGAAAACAAGTTAAACTTGAGAAAGAAGTTTCATCTCATAATTTGTTTGTTTGTTCGTTTTATTCGATTATTACTTGTATGAAAGCAGACGTCCCTTTCCTCATCCGACTTGTGAAATGGAATCTCCTAATAAACACCTGCACTTGACACATTTACATTTCACATAACCGTGCTAAAACGTGTAATCATTGCACGGTTAGCTCGATGTTATTGCCACAAGTGTTATAGAATAATAATTTTACCACGAGGTCTGAAAAATCGCTTTGTGGTCTAGGGAGCGCAACTCTTAAACGCCATTACTCGTGCGTTTGCCGATTCGCAACAGGCCAGCTGAAAACGGCGGTCTATCGGTTGATAGAAAATGCGGTGATGTTTTCCAGAGAAATATATACTGAAGTATGTCTTGTCCAATACTCCGAAGCTGATACACAATCAACAATAAATCTAATGATCGTAGCGTATCTACAAGACTACCATTTCAACAAAAATTGTTAGCAGGGGAAAACTGATCAGAGGGGGGGGGGGGAAGTGATAATGTAAAAATGTTAGTTGAACAAGAAAAAAAACAGAATTGACATGGAATGATTTATTTTTTTCTGAATTTTTTTTAATTTGCTAAACCAAAAACCTTAGCATTTCCAGGCCGGGGAAACCAACATCCATTTGCTCCCCTCACTAAATGTGGCTATCTCGCGTAAATGTTGGAAGTCGCCTGCGACAAATTTCTTCAAATGAACACGATGTCGCCCTCCACCAGTTGTCGGTCCACGTAAGCAAGTCACCCTAAAATATTTTGTCCTAAAACTACCTATGTCTACGTGAACTACAGGTCCCAACATAATACGGTACTGAGGCAATCTGCAGGTGACATAATAATAGGAGTAGACAAAGTTACTCTTTCACCATAACTGTTTTAATCAGCCAAATTTCTGACAACACTGATGTGCCTAGCTGTACATCGACTATAATCTTTCTTCAAACTAATTCCAGACCAAGACTCTGGCCATTGAAAAGATCAAATTTTCTGTATATTAATATTTGTGTAATATGACAAATTTTGACATCACATTACTATTGTTTTCTGACTTTGTGGCTCCCCAAGAAACATTGCTACACATCATTATTACAAACATAATAATAACATTTCAATAAGAAGATAATTCAAATTCAAAAGTATATTAAAATACAACGTCGGGGAACTATTTTACAGACATAATTCTGCCAACAATTAGAAGGAATAAATAGTTGACAACGAGCAAGCAAGTACGTTGAGTGACTGATGCTTCATCGGATGTCTGCTGGTAAAAAACAAGGAATTAAATTTCACAGATTTATACAGTTGCACTGGTCGAACTAAATAGAGAATGACTAAAATAGAGAAAGAAAAAACATATGCATGAATGATTGTGTTTACACTCCTGGCAAGGTAAAGGTTCAGACTATATTACACTATATATTATATATATAATATAGGTTTGATTATTCTTTACAAAGCAAAAAGTTCGGGCAAAAATGTTTTTAAAATAATTCCTCTATTTCCTGCAGCGTAAAGGGAGATAACATACTAACAAACGAACCTGCAAACTGCTAAATACTCTCTGGAAAGCCCGAACAGAATGTGTTTCAATCGTGGTAAATTCAATATTGTAACTGTATGCCCTATACCATTTACCATTGTAAATGACAAGCCGGGGTGACATTCTGAGTTGGTGTACATGTTGTAAAACTCCACTGGTATCCTACACAATGTCAACGACCTTGATTTCAAATTTTCCAAGCCGAAAGATATCTCCAATGTATTACTCCAAGTAAACATAATTTTCTACAGCTCATTTCTGCCAAGTTCTTGTATTACCTTAAAATACGACAAGACTTGCTCTGATGATGCATATGCTGTTTCTGTCTTGAATACTTGTCAACAATTTCAGTTACACAGTACTCTGTAAGATTATATTATACTAGATATTATATATCTTCGAATATATATTCAAAATTCCCTTGTTATCGTGGTAATAAGCAACGTACTTTTGAAATGGATTGAATTCGCGAGCTGTTCCCAACTGGACTCAGTCGACAGAGCAATGGGACAGTATCACCTAAGTCGTGAGTTCGATTCTCACCTGAGCCAGTACTTTCTGGCAGGGCGTATAAGTGTACACGTGTATACACAGTACTCTGTATGTCTACACCTGTATTTATCTTGAATATGTACCACAGAATGAGCAAACACCAGAATGGAAAGACTGAGTCAACATCTCAAAGTTCTCTTGCCCATCTCAGGGATTCAGTGATTTCCAAGATAAACTGTTCATCTGCCAATCTCAGGGTATCCATTGTACATATATATATATATGTCTCTTTCCCAGATTTTGCCTTCAGGTCTTATAGTGCCCAAACCATTTGTATGGCCTTACACACACCCACATCATTGTAGTTAAAGTAATAAAGTCCTCCGAGAGCCAACATTGAGATAATATTCCACAGCCAGTGGATCTTTGGTACAAACTTGACAACATAATCTGTCAGAACTCCATGCATACCCCTGTGAATAGAGAAGACAGACAAGGTCTGATCAGTGAAAGACAGTCAGTATCACACATGGAGCAATTATAGTTACATAATAGCACCGAAAAAAGAAGAAGAAAAAATTACGTTGCATGTATATTCAAATTTATAATCCCAGAATTGTTGTGAAGAATGTCTGAGGTATTATGGGAAGACCTATCACCTAGTTCACGTACCAGTATCCATGTAGTACTACTGTAGTGACCAGTAGGTAGTCCATGACAGGACCCTGTACAAAAAGGGCGGCAGGCAGGATTCCCAACAAACTCACTGTGACAATTCGCTCTGTATACCAGTGGGTCGCTGCTTTCATGATATGACCAGAGCCTTGCTTCTCAGCTACAACACAGAAGGCAAAATCAAATTACAACACACAAGAGAAAAGATTCTGAATATTTTGGTTATTTACAAAATGCGTACTTCACTGCTGGTTTAACTGTGAGACAGACATTATTGTCTATACTTATACTTACAGACTGTTATCAACAGATATATAAGACGTGCTCCTGGCTGAGAGACAGGGACCTCTGTGATTGTTACCTGGTGTATTGTGAGTCTGTGAGCATTTACCTGGTGAATAGGGATCTCTGTGAGCATTACCTGGTGTATTGGGATCTCTGTGATCCTTATCTGATGTATAGGGATCTCTGTGATCCTTAGCTGGTGTATAGGGATCTCTGTGATCCTTCGCTGGTGTATAGGGATCTCTGTGATCCTTAGCTGGTGTAAAGGGACTTCTGTGATCCTTATCTGGTTTATTGGGACTTGTAATCCCTTCTTCATGTAGTACATGGTGTAGAATGACCTCTGTGAGCCTTACCTGGTGTATAGGGACCTCTACATTGCTTACCTCGTGTATAGAGACCTCTGTGATTCTTACCCGATGTATAAGGACCTCCGTGATCCTTATCCGGTGTATTGGGAACTCTGTGATCCTTACTTGGTGTAGAGAGACCTCTGTAACCCTTACATGGTGTTTAGGGACATCTGTTACCCTCAAATGGTAAATGGGGTACAGGGACTTCTTTGAGCCTTACTTTATCTCTGTGATTCTTACCTGGTTTATTGGGACCTCTGTGATCCTTAGCTGGTGTAAAGGGACTTCTGTGATCCTTATCTGGTTTATTGGGACTTGTAATCCCTTCTTCATGTAGTACATGGTGTAGAATGACCTCTGTGAGCCTTACCTGGTGTATAGGGACCTCTACATTGCTTACCTCGTGTATGGAGACCTCTGTGATTCTTACCCGATGTATAAGGACCTCCGTGATCCTTATCTGGTGTATTGGGAACTCTGTGATCCTTACTTGGTGTAGAGAGACCTCTGTAACCCTTACATGGTGTTTAGGGACATCTGTTACCCTCAAATGGTAAATGGGGTACAGGGACTTCTTTGAGCCTTACTTTATCTCCGTGATCCTTATCTGGTGTATCGTGACCTCTGTAATTCTTACATGGTATTGGGACCTCTATGATCCTTAAATGGTGTGTAGGCTCCTCTGTGAGCCTTACATCGTGTAGAGGAATCTCTATCTCTTACCTGGTGTATAGGGACTTCTGTAACCATTACATGGTGTATAAGGACCTCTACGAGCCTAACCTGGTGTATAGGGACATCTGTTACCCTTGCATGGCATATAGGGACCTCTGCAACCCTTACCTGGTTTATAGGGACCTCTGCAATCCTTATCTGGTGTATAGGGATCTCGGTGATCCTTACCTGGTGGTTAGGGACCTCTGAGATCCTTACCTGAAGGATAGGGACCTTTGTGAACCTTACTTGATGTATTGGGATCACTGTGATCCTTACCTGGTGTATAGGGGCCTCTGTGAACCTTACTTGATGTATAGGGATCTCTGAAGTCCTTACCGGATGTATAGGGACCTCTGTGGACCTTACTTGGTGTATAGGGGTTTCTGTGATCCTTACCTAGTCTATAGGGAACTATGAGGACCGTACTTGGTGTATAATAGGGATCTCTGTGATCCTTACCAGGTGTAGAGACCTCGGTGGACCTTACGTGATGTATAGGGACCTCCATGAGCCTTACTTGATGTACTGGGATCGCAGTGATGCTTACTTGCTGTATAGAGACATGTGAGAGCCTTGCAGGTGTATAGGCAGGTCTGTGAGCCTTACCAGTTGGACCACTGTGAACCTTACCAGGTGTATAGGGACATCTGTGAGCCTTTAATACCAGGTGTATATGGACATCTGTGAGCCTTACCTGATGTATAGGGACCTCTGTGAACCTTACCAGGTGCATAGGGACATCTATTACCTTTACATGGTGTATAGGGACTTCTGTGATCCTCAATGTTCAAAGAACTTATACATACACATGGGACATCACTGACCTCAAAACCATTTGAATTTTGAAATGTGTCATAGAAAGGGGTTATTGATTGGCTGACCTATATACATGTATTGGGCCAACACAACCACCACATTAGGACGAATGATGTTACTGCTTGATGATGATGTCACCCTACACACAATCAGTGGGTACATGTACGTTCTCATTGGTTTGTCTTTAGTATGTACGTGAAATTTGCACCTGATTTTGAACATTCAGGCAGGTTCAAAGTGGGAATGTAGAAATTAGCTTGATTAAATGAAGATGGGTGTATACAAACATCTGTAACCTTTACATGGTGTATAGGGACCTCTTTGAGCCTTACTTGATGTATAGGGATCTCTCTGGTCCTTACCTGGTGTATAGGGATCTCTTTGAACCTTAATCGATGTATAGAGATTTCTGTCTGTCTTACCTGATGTATAGGAACATCTGTTACCCTTACCTGGTGTACAGGAACCTCTTGAGCCTTACTGGATGTATAGGGACCTCTATGAACCTTACCTGGTGTATAGGGATCTCTGGGACCCTTACATGGTATATAGGGAAATCTGTAGCCCTTACCTAGTCTACAGGGGCCTATGTGATCCTTACCTGGTTATAGGGACCTCTGTAACCCTTACCTGGTGTATAGTGATCTCTGTGATACTTACCTGGTGTTAGGGACCTCTGTAACCCTTACCTAGTGTATAGGGACCTCTGTACCACTTACCTCATGTATAGGGACCTCTTTGAGCCTTACTCGATGTATCTCTGTGACCCTTACCTGGTGTATAGGGACCTCTGTAACCCTTACCTGGTGTATAGGGACCTCTGTAACCCTTACCTAGTGTATAGGGACCTCTGTACCACTTACCTCATGTATAGGGACCTCTTTGAGCCTTACTCGATGTATCTCTATGACCCTTACCTGGTGTATAGGGACCTCTGTGCACCTTGAAGCTATATGCACTAAGAGCAGGAGAAAGTGTAAGTGATTTCCGCATCACATCTGCCCCCATGAGGCTAGGAGATTTTGCAAACTGTGATTTTAACAGTAGGAAGTGATTTGCACCTGGAAAACAGTAAGAGATAACTTAAACGACAGACAGGCAAAAGTCATCATCTTTCAATCAAGAATGAAATGACATCTTAGAAAATGGGAAATTAAGAAAAACTATCAATATGTAAAAGATAAGCTCTCTGTTTTAAATCACTGGGATATAAACAGCAGATGCATTAATTAGTTACCAAATCAAATTTAATTGTCTGACATCACATGCTTCACTCATTATGTGCAGATGGTGTTTATGGTGTGAATTCAAATATATTTACGCTCAAAACTGAAACTTGGCACGAGATATCAAATCAATTCTGATCTTTGAAGAGAAAAGTTTTGTTTATCGCTGCCTCCAACTGCACGTTTACCATGTTCACAGCTATCTGGGCATTGACAGTCGAATGACAGCGCAATAATAGGTAACTTGGTATCAAATGATTTGATTCTCCTCATAATGCTGTGACAATGATAAGTTTAATTGTTAGTAAACAATAAATCTAGAAAACTAGACACTCTTGTTTACAGCTCCATCGAAATCGCTGGCCAATTGCTTCAATAACAGGTGGGTCGAGCCAGTATTTATTATTTACAATTACTTGTATACACAGATATTCAGGTCCGAAATGAAAGTTTATCATGTAGCAGGATCGAAATATTTTATCAGCAGGATTGAAATATTGTATCTCTTTCCCCTTCATACCAGTAAAAGGAAAACATGTCAGGTTTTGATTCTTTGTAGCCATAATCATATATTTTTATGTTGTAGGAGTTCTGTACAAAACTGTCACATTGAAGCCAGGGCCGTTCCATTTTATTGATAAAGATCACGAAGAAGACACTGGAAAAATTAAGTCTGACATTTGAAATCATTTCACCAAAATTTCTACCATAATTTTATTCAGTTTTAAAGCTGATAATTGATACAGTGAGTTGGAAATAAATATGTATATATAAACATCACCTACTATATAACCAATCTAATTAAAATTAAATCCTATCTGCTCCACCATTTGGATATGTCGCGTGAAGGATCTAACAGGCTTACAGTAACTCGAGTGTCAACCAATCCTGAGAATGCTTCATAGTGCTTTGAAGGAAGTCCAGATGCGACCATGATGTCATAATGCTCAAAACACCAAATTCAATTGAAAAACGCAAGATCCTATATAGCAACATGTATGATTCGGGAGCATTGATAGGATATTAATTTATTAAGATTGCTATATAACATGTGAATCCACAATTTGACTATTTTATGGTTACTCCGTTATATCCCATAAAACTACAGAAAATGAAAGAATAGAATAGCATATACACGCCTTTTTGATTGGTCAACTGGGATAGATGAGGATTCATCATCCAAATAGGGTCATCATTTGTTCTTTGACAATCTCTAAACGTAGGCTGTGTATTGAAAACTCTAGAATGTGAGATGCAAAGGTTGCAATTTTTCACTTTTGGTGGGGAGAGAGAGAGAATTAAGGTTCAGCGTTAATTTTCCATTTTTTTGGCACATGCATCACTTATATCCCCTGATATTGGCACTGTTTTTATTAAATTATGATGTCATCTAAGCTCAGTATCTGGAACTCATGAGGTGGAGTAGATGTTCAGTGACGTCGCCGAATGCACCACTAGATCAGGTCATCCTCACATCCATGAAATGGAAGACGTCATCCCTGAGGAAACATAACATATTGTGGCATCATACCACTCTGTAGTTTGTGGTCGGGTCAAATTTATTCTCTTGATTTTTCGGACACCAGATGAAACAAAATATATGTGAATAGTAAAAAGGTAGCCTAGATAATGTCACTGATTGCAGAATCAAGAACAAGTAATCATGTAGCCCTCTTCTCCTGAAAGGGTATAGGGCTGCTTATATTTTTTTATTATTTAAATGAATTTATATTCGACCAATGCAAAAACTTTATTATTTCAAAAATATGAAGGCCTTTGTGATGGCATCCATCAATTTAGGTTTTTAAAATATCACAAAATTTACCAAAGATACAAAACTGAGTTCCAATTACTAGAGCAATATGGGAATGTATTTTCAAACATTTTTCACCCATGTCATAAAATATAAGACAACTACAAATTTCCATGGATTTAAGCTCACAAAATTGTGTAACTTTCAACTTATAATCAATTATAGTTTGAGAATATGTGGGTTTGAATTCTCCAAAACTTATTATTGAATTAAATATTCTTTCAATGGGTGTATGAGTCGTGTAAACATGGTAAACCAGATCAATGCACCATGTTCAGTCTATTTAGCATGTTTAGAGAACATGACTCTGAAATGAATGTCTGGTTGTCATGGGCAATATGGACTCAATGTGTAACAGTTACAGTCTCTTCCCTGGACCTGGGGAAAATTTGCATAATAATCTGGACCTAGGTTCTACAGGTAACAACATTTTTATACAGATACGGCTGCCGATATTATTGTGTGTTTTTGAAGGTTTATTTGGAATATATGTAAAAAAAATATTTCTGAAAATATTTCTGATTATTGCTGAGCTTGTCAACTTTCTGCCATTATAAATTCCATCAATGATGTCACACCCTTCTGCACATGCGAGAGCTATTTTTAACTTGACTTTTCAGCTCAGTTCCCGCCGTGGATAGTACCAGTTATAAGCCACCCATTGTGAACAAGAACTTGATGCTGAAGTACAATGTGTTTTCAAGTTTTGTGCATGAGAATCGTTGGTTGGAGTTCTGTCGTGAAAGATGATATGATCATTGTATTTACGTATTTACTTGAGAGTAAGATCGGTAAGACAAGGGGGTAGGTCGATTTTCGCACCCCCGCCACAACACGAGAAATCTCGAATTTTGATGAAAACAAAATTGTTAAATTCAAATTTTTAGAGTTCTGTTGATACCTAATAGAAATGATCCCTCCTTTGTTCTGACATCTTATTGCCGTGTCATCACGAGCACAACACGTGCGCACGAGATGCGTGTCCGATAACTAATTCCTACGAAGTAGGCTACAGATCGCAAATTGTCCGGTAATGAGTGAGTGAGTCAGTCCATCCGAATCCTTTCGTCGGCAAAATAAGGAGAACCATTGACATTAGAACCATGATTTTTGGCATGAACGTGCATTAGGGCATTCTTACCAGCAAGTTCTGAGCTGACCGAATTCTGATGAAAATTTGATTTTTAATTATTTTTTTTATTATTTATTGATAGCTCAGCGACTGCACTGTCATGTCCATTGGGAACCATTGGCTGTATGTTTCACTGTATACATTGTATATAACACAGTACAAAACGTGATGGGATAATGAAATAGGAAATGATAATTTTCCATCATTTGTTAGTGCATTTATCTTCACTGCTATTACCAACATTACCATTACATTCTTAATACACAGAAGTAAGTATATCGTTATAGATAGTAACTGTGGTCTTTAACGTGTATCCTATTTCTCATCCAAACATGTCATCACCGACCAAATCAGGCTTCAAATTTAGGTCATATTGCCACTGCTGGTGAAATATCCTACATCAACCAATTAAGTCAGACTGTGCAATAACCCAGCAGAACAAAGATAGATGTGGTATCCTTCAGATTAGCCTGTGAGCGACAATGATAAAAGTTTACTGAGGGTGAAACAAAGCCATCCTGCAAGCCACCCAAGGAATTTACCAGCTTGTGTTGGGAAATTTTGTTGGTATCATGTAAGTTGTTTAGTAGTTTACTCATTCAAATCTCCATACCATATTTTCTGTTATTCAACAGACAAATTTCTTTACTGGTTTTAATTGTTTAAGTTTTACTGGGTTTCAACCGCTACAGATAGTAACATAGTACTGATACTGTAGAAAAGTATCACACTGGGATATAATTTAAACAAAAACATTACATGTGTAATTATGTCTAAATTTTTTTTGTCATTTCAAATTTTGATTCCTTGATTAAGGGATACAGAATCACTGGCACGGAGTGTGTTGGTGTGTCACAGAATCACTGCCACAGAGTGTGTTGGTGTGTCACAGATTCACATCAGCACATTAACTGGTAAACTATTCATTCAATCCCATCACTTTTAATCTTCAACAAAATATTCAATATTGTTTTAATCGAAAATTTCTGGTGATTTTTGATGAAATCTCTGGTGATTCTGACTTGGGCTGCATGTGCCCATCTTAATATAGGCAGGATTTCAACTTGGGGCTGGGGGGGGGGGGATTGCCAAGAGCTCAGTGCCTGTCCTAATGCCTACCTTACTTCGTAGGTCCTGTGACGCATAGTCACACTGCCATGTTCAACAACAGTCGTACATTTATTTGATTTTTTCCAGTCCCTCGCAATCATTTCTTCAGCTTTGGAAGAATATTTGTATGTTGGCTTGGGTATGTTTTTTTCGCTGGCAAGACTATGCAACCTTATTTGTGACCTGGCCAATGGGGGGATGCCCGTACCCCAATTTGACAAGCTTCAGTACAGAAACCCCCTGCGCGATCCCAGTTTTCAACACCTCCACCTTGAACACAAAAGTTGAAGTTGACCGTCGGCATTCTACGCTAACATTATAGTCAGCCCTTGGCCATCCGAATAGATTGGAAGTTCAAGATACTTCCAATATTATCTAATCCGTTAATCATTATTATTAACAGTCCAACGCTAATGTTTATATATATTACCCCGGAAAGCCCGAACCAAGCCCAAGGTGATCGACGCCATGTTTGCACACAAGGTCACTGAAAGTGCATTGGTCGAGGGGAGGTAACTCCCAACAAAATCAGATACTTTTAATCTCAAGCACAACAAACAGCATTTTGGGAATATAGCACCATGTGATATATTCTTGAAGCACCAGTGATAGATACCCATCGGGTTAAGAGTGAATATACAGATAAACAACAGCAACAACGACTTTTATATGTTTTTTTAATATTTTAACATGGCAGTGTGACTAACGTCACAGGACCTACGAAGTACAGTAGGCATTAGGACTCGAACGCGAACTGAACTCTTGGAAATCCCCACCCCCCAGTTGAAATCCTGCCTATATTAAGATGGGCACCGCCCAAGTCAGAATCGCCAGTGATTTTCATCAAAAATCACCAGAAATTTTCATCAAAAGTAGGTCAGCTCAGAACTTGTTGGTAACAGTCTCCTAATGCGCCTTCATTCCAAAATAAATAACGATCGCCGATTTAATTTTACAATTTTTTAATTAAAGGAAACAGATTGAATAACATGGCAGTGTGACTATGCGTCACAGGACCTACGAAGTAAGGTAGGCATTAGGACAGGCACTGAGCTCTTGGCAATCAGTTCATGTGAACAAATTGTACTAAACATGGAATAATTAAATTCACACTACCCATTTCTACAGTATCAGTACTATGTTACTATCTGTAGCAGTTGAAACCCAGTAAAACTTAAACAATTAAAACCAGTAAAGAAATTTGTCTGTTGAATAACAGAAAATATGGCATGGAGATTTGAATGAGTAAACTACTAAACAACTTACATGATACCAACAAAATGTCCCAACACAAGCTGATAAATTCCTTGGGTGGCTTGCAGGACAGCTTTGTTTCACCCTCAGTAAATTTTATCATTGTTGGCCACAGGCTAAGCTGAAGGATGATACCAGATCTTTCTATGTTCTGCTGGGTTATTGCTTCAGGCTGACTTAATTGTTTGATGTAGGATATTTCATCATCAGTGGCAATTTGACCTGAATTTGAAGCCTGCATGATTTGGTCTGTGATGAAATGTTTGGATGTGAAATTGTGTGTATTAAGAATGGCAAGTTGCCTGGTAATAGCAGTGTAGATAAATGCACTAACAAATGATGGAAAGTTAGCATTTCCTATTTCATTATCCCATCACGTTTTGTACTGTGTTATACATTGTATATACAGTGAAACATACAGCCAAGGGTTCCCAATGGGCATGACAGTGCATTCGCTGAGCTATCAATAAATAACATCACGTTGTTATCTAGATATATGAGACAACACATTTTGGGCATTGGCAATCTGATGAATGTACTATTCCGGTTTTCTTGTTTCACATTATATTCTATGGCGGTTGATCGATGATTTTCTTCATTGATAAACGTTAAACCACCTAGCTTTAACTAATTCTGCTAGGCTGTCTTCATTCAGACTGTACAGCCTACACAGTCCACAGAAAATACACCGCACATTCTTGTACTCCCAGCCTTATCCCATTTGATGGCAAGTTTATGGGGCTGTTTAATGTCTAAGCTAGGAAATGTTCCAGGGTAGTGGACAGGCATGCAATAATATACTATATCTGCTATACAGGACACCGACCACTGTAACTTGATGTGGCAAGCAGCAGAGTAGAAACCGGCCTTATCTCAGTGAGCTTGGATATAAATCACTGTTAAAAACCACAAGGCTGGGATGGAGCCTCTCTCTGTGTTTGTTCCAAGGACAAGCCTTAATGACTTTTAAATCCACTGATAAGGAGGTCCCATGGCTTCATGGTCATAAAAGGAACATGATACTGTTAAAGGCCACATGGATGGTATGCATTTATAACAATATACTGAAGTGTTAATTATAAATCTAATTTTAATCAGAATTATTTCAGATCAGAACTTGCTGGTAACAATGCCCTAATGCACGTTCATGCCAAAAATCAAGGTTCTAATGTCAACGGTTCTCCTTATTTTGCCGACGAAAGGATTCGGATGGACTGACTCACTCACTCATTACCGGACAATTTGCGATCTGTAGCCTACTTCGTAGGAATATAGGTTCAGTAGATTTCAAGCTTTACGTGTGAAAATACATTTACATCTCTTTAATGGTTTTCAGTGCCCTTGTACAAGATCAAAACAACTTTTTGAATCACATTATTTTCCCAACAATACAACAAATTTTTATATATAGTACTATAGTAGAAAGGTAGCATTTATGTAGTTTACGGTAATTCAACTCAAGACCAACACCTTCTATGCACAAGATTCATTCTCCTGAGCATAACCGGTACAAAGACGAATAAATAGCGTCTCTACATCACGTTGTTATCTAGATATATGAGACAACACATTTTGGGCATCGGCAATCTGATGAATGTACTATTCCGGTTTTCTTGTTTCACATTATATTCTATGGCGGTTGATCGGTGATTTTCTTCATTGATAAACGTTAAACCACCTCAGCTTCGTTATGGAAACAGCGCTGATTGTTTGAGGGTATATGCAGTAGTTAAGATTAACCTCAGTAATAGGGCCATGTGGCATACAGTGAGACAGGGTATTTTTAGCTGTGGGTAATTTGACCTGAATTTGAAGGCTCAAGCCTGGTGTGGCCAATGTGAAATAGGATACACGTTAAAGGCTACAGTTCACATATATCTATAACAATATACTGAAGTGTTAATTATCAATCTAATTTTAATCAGAATTATTTCAGATCAGAACTTGCTGGTAACAATGCCCTAATGCACGTTCATGCCAAAAATCAAGGTTCTAATGTCAACGGTTCTCCTTATTTTGCCGACGAAAGGATTTGGATGGACTGACTGACTGCCTGACTGACTCATTACCGGACAATTTGCGATCTGTAGCCTACTTCGTAGGAATATGTTTGATATGCATTTAATATGCCAACTTGGCTTATGGGCATTGTGCAATATTTTGCAGTTTCGATAGGCATTATATAAGACTGAGTTTTGAGGGCAGTTTTCCAGTCGTAATCCATACTTTACGATGGATGTTTGTATTAAACATGGCAGTGTGACTATGCGTCACAGGACCTACGAAGTAAGGTAGGCATTAGGACAGGCACTGAGCTCTTGGCAATTCCCCCCCCCCCAGCCCCAAGTTGAAATCCTGCCTATATTAAGATGGGCACATGCAGCCCAAGTCAGAATCACCAGAGATTTTCATCAAAAATCACCAGAAATTTTCGATTAAAACAGTATTGAATATTTTGTTGAAGATTAAAAGTGATGGGATTGAATGAATAGTTTACCAGTTACTGTGCTGATGTGAATCTGTGACACACCAACACACTCTGTGGCAGTGATTCTGTGACACACCAACACACTCCGTGGCAGTGATTCTGTATCCCTTAATCAAGGAATCAAAATTTGAAATGACAAGAAAAATTTAGACATAATTACACATGTAATGTTTTTGTTTAAATTATATCCCAGTGTGATATATAGTCAATATTCAAGAAGTACAATCAAAGTTACTTTATCTAGTTAAATTCTACCCAAAGAAAATAAATTAAGACCCTTTAAACATGCCGTCAATGCCAGCTGTAGATCAGGGCTCTGGGTGCATATATCATGTTTCCATACCCTTAATGCACACAACAGCGGCAAAACAAAGCCTCCTTGAACAACCTATTTTTAGCCTATCTCAAACCTAACATGCTTGAGCTATACATGTATAACACACTTTCATTTGAGAGTCCAGACATTCCACCATTCATGTGAACAAATTGTACTAAACATGGAATAATTAAATTCACAATACCCATTTCTACAGTATCAGTACTATGTTACTATCTGTAGCAGTTGAAACCCAGTAAAACTTAAACAATTAAAACCAGTAAAGAAATTTGTCTGTTGAATAACAGAAAATATGGTATGGAGATTTGAATGAGTAAACTACTAAACAACTTACATGATACCAACAAAATGTCCCAACACAAGCTGATAAATTCCTTGGGTGGCTTGCAGGACAGCTTTGTTTCACCCTCAGTAAATTTTATCATTGTTGCTCACAGGCTAATCTGAAGGATGATACCAGATCTTTCTATGTTCTGCTGGGTTATTGCTTCAGGCTGACTTAATTGGTTGATGTAGGATATTTCATCATCAGTGGCAATTTGACCTAAATTTGAAGCCTGCATGATTTGGTCTGTGATGAAATGTTTGGATGTGAAATAGGATACACGTTAAAGGCCACAGTTTACATATATCTATAACAATATACTGAATTGTGTGTATTAGGAATGGCAAGTTGCCTGGTAATAGCAGTGCAGATAAATGCACTAACAAATGATGGAAAATTAGCATTTCCTATTTCATAAAAACAATTACGGATGGCATATCCCACCACTGTGTCTACAGTGAAACATACAGCCAAGGCTTCCCGATGGGCATGACAGTGTACTCGCTGAGCCATCAATAAATAATAAAAAAAATAATTATAAATCAAATTTTAATCAGAATTCGGTCAACTCAGAACTTGCTCGTAACAATGCCCTAATGCACGTTCATGCCAAAAATCAAGGTTCTAATGTCAACGGTTCTCCTTATTCTGCCGACGAAAGGATTCGGATGGGCTGACTGACTGACTGACTGACTCATTACCGGACAATTTGCGATCTGTAGCCTACTTCGTAGGAAAAACATATGGGAATTTATCATTTGCGTACCGGTATACCTCATCACTTTAATGCCGCGTATATAGATGACCAAGATGGTTACAGGTTGGGGATATCTTTCAGTTCAGATTTGCATGCACTGTATGAGGTGTATTTATTTACACGAAGGTTAAGTTTGGAAAATTTTGTACGAAGAAAAATGTTGTTTTGTCTTTCACCGACATTGCACATACTTCCAATGCTGTGTACATGTGACATTCTAATATATGTATTAATTATCGAATCTGTGCCCCATGTGGTACGGGCATTGAAGATGAGTTACACATTCTAATGTTTTTTCCAACTCATAACGATTTAAGAAATAAGCTGTTTACAATTGTACGAAGTGAATGTAAAAAAATCTCCAAGTTGTCAATTCCAGATCAATTGTGTTATATACTTAGTAGTGGGTCAGCGATTGCAATATCAAACTGGTAAATGGACCTCCGGTCCAATAGTAAATGTACTATTGGTTCGTAAAGTTGTCATGGTATTGTAGTCTATTATTAGACATTGTGGATGTTTCTAAAATCTACGGCTGATACAAGCTTGTTTACGTACTTTATGTGGGTCAGTCACTTGGAGCTTACTGGAAGGCTACTGTAAATTGTATCTATGTCACATGATACGGTAATAATGCGTATTCTAGAAGCTTATTGAATTGGTAGAATGATCCGGAATGCCTCATAGAGTATAAATAGCCCTCAATCAGTCATTCAGGAGGGAATTCAAACTGGCTTTTATGTGGGTCTGTTATACTGTGTTACTCTTTAAATTTTTCCTTTGCCTGTAACTACGGACTGCTGGATTATTATGTCTCCCCCAACTATGTTGGGGGGAGACATCTAGTGTTTGTGCTGTCTGTCTGTCTGGATGGATGTCTGGATGGATCTGTCCGTCCCCTTGCCTTGTCTGCAAGATATCTTGATCTTTTGGTGTGTGTGCGTGCATTCATCCGTGTCCGGTGTCCGCCCGTCCGTCCATCTACTTGTACATGTATATACAGGCCTTGTCTGCAAGATATCTTGAGAACTACTGGACGGAATTTCACCAAACTTGGATGGAAGCTTCATTGGGATAGCCCCCTCATTTGATTAGGTTTTGGTGTGTGTGCATGCGTTCATCCGTGTCCGGTGTCCGTCCGTCCGTCCATCTACTTGTGCATGTATATACAGGCCTTGTCTGCAAGATATCTTGAGAACTACTGGATGGAATTTCACCAAACTTGGACGGAAGCTTCATTGGGATAGCCCCCTCATTTGATCAGGTTTTGGTGTATGTGTGCATGCATTCATCCGTGTCCGGTGTCCATTCGTCTGTTCATCTACTTGTACATGTATATACAGGCCTTGTCTGCAAGATATCTGGAGAACTACTTGACGGAAGTTCATCAAACTTGGATGAAAGCTTTATTGGGATAGCCCGCTCATCTGATTAGGTTTTGGTTTGTGTGTGCATTCGTCCATGTTCGGTGTCCATCCGTCTGTCCATGTACTTGTACATGTATATGTATATACATACCCTTTCTGCAAGATATCTGAAGAACTACTGGACAGAATTTCACCAAACTTGGATGGAAGGTTCATTGGGATAGCCCTCTCATTTGATTAGGTTTGGGTATGTGTGTGCATTTATCCATGTCCATCATCCGTCCGTCCATCTAATTGTTTATGTATATACAGACCTTGTCTGCAAGATATCTGGAGAACTACTCGACGGAATTTCACCAAACTTGGATGGAAGCTTCATTGGGATAGCCCCTCATCTGATTAGGTTTTGTGTGTGTGTGTGCGAGCGTTCGTTCGTGTCCACCCGTCCGTCCATCTACTTGTACATATACAAGCCTTGTCTGCAAGATATCTCGAGAACTACCCCACGGAATTTCGCCAAACTTGGGTGGAAGCTTCATTGCAATGGGCTCATCTGATTAGGTTTCGGTATGCATGCATGCGTTCGTCTGAGTATGTTGTCTGTCTGCCTGTCCATCTACTTGTACATGTTTAGACAAGCCTTGTCTGTAAAATATCTGAAGAACTACTGGATGGAATTTCCCCGAACTTGGATGGCAGCTTTATCGTGATGGCCTCCTCATCTGATTAGGTTTTGGTTTGTTTGCGTGCATCCATCTGTTTCTGATGTCCAGCTTTGTTACATGTATGTACAGGACTACTCTTGTCTACAAGATATGTGGAGAACTACTGGATGAAATTTCACCAAACTTGGATGGAAGCTTCATTGAAATGGCCTTATGATCTAATTAGGTTTTGGTGTGAGCTAGTGCTTGCGTGGGTCCATGCAAAATGTGCTTATCTGTCTGTCCAATTTTTGTTCACTCCATACCTTGGAAACTACTGAAGGCAGATGCATGAAACTTCTATACGGTACAGCATGTATACTATAGGTGTGGCTCTTGTATGTTTTGCATCTTTCCTATAAGTTTCGAAATAGTTGATGCTACACAATTACATGTATTTCACATTGGTTGGACGCTGTAGATGTCGGCAATCCACTCATTGCTATATAAATCCCGACTTCTCACTGGGTTACTGCAACAATGAAAATCGCCTCTTTGTAATTAATATTTTTAGATGCGCGGCTTTGTTTAGGATACTTATTGCTACATTCATTTTATAGCACTTTCCCTTAAATTATGTACCCACTCAAGGCAAGGTGGGAGGTTGGGGGAGACGTATGTTTTTGCTTAAAAAAACAACCAGCATAGGCTTCATGCCCGAGCGGCAACTCAAGGGTCAAAGCGGAACCTCTAGTTTACTCCTGTGTATTAACGTTTGGCTGCTGCATAACATACGCTATTTGTTAACGGACATTGGATATTGAACATTTATTGGGACTGTACAACTGAGCAGTGTTGGATTACCATTATACAGAAGAGTGATTTGTGCGCGTCAACAAGGACTCTAAAGTACACACCGGTATAGCATTGAACAGTAAGACTATATTTCACACATTTATTTGCTGTATTAACCTTACGTAAATTGTATATGATTTTAGAATTGTAAATAAATATTTGATTGTTAATCCTTGACTTCACTCGTCTTTCTGTTACACTCAGTTGACGTAGCAAAGTGCATTGATATGTTATTATCTCATGGGCCTATATTGTATGAGGAGTTCCTCGTGTATATAATGCTGTATTTTGTTGTTAATTGAATATGTTGTTAAAATTCAATGATGCCAATCATTGGGATGGGTGAGACAATATGATTGTACGCCTTTTGTGGTCTCCTGATTGGTTAATATTAAACTATCTATCTATCTGTGACAATTCCCCCTTTAAGTAAAATCGTTATTATTTACTTAGGCCACCGAGCTCCAACGGCATATCCTTTTTTCAATTAAATTATAATCAGAGCTCAGCAATGCGGCGCAGTCTATTCACCATTATATCATTTAATATTTGTATATTTACTTCCTGTCAATATGATATTATAATTATTAGTATTTAGTATTTCTCAGTTGTTTGACTATAATTTATACATATATATTGTACATACTGTATGGTGATTGAACATCCATTCATTTATTCATAAGCTTTCCTAAAATGGTTCTGTGTTTTCTGAGAGGAGAACGAGATCATCTGCCCACAACATATGGGAGATTCTCCTCTCGTGTAGGGCATCTTACCGAGCTGAGGGAATTTTACATTTCATAGCATAAGAAGTGTCTACGTATGTTCGTGCCATGCGTTCATTACGTGTGTTCGTGCCATGCGTTCATTACGTATGTTCGTGTGTATGTCACACATGTGACTTTATGTATCACCGTAGGTACAGTTTTGTGTTAGGATAAATGAGTAATGTGGCAGGGTTTATCCAGTGTACCGAAGTAATGAACTGGCCCGCTGAGGAGAATGTGTGGCGTGTGCCGGCGCGAGGTCTTTGTTGTGTAAATAGAGGTTGTTATCAATGGTCACACGACATGGAAAGTCGCGTACTAAAGTTACATAAGAGACACTCGAATCTAATTCCTGCCAAGCGTGAATATTCGATTGGTCAGTTGGTGCTAACAGAACAGATGATTTTGGTATGTGGTTGTAAAATATATTGCATTCCAACTTTTGCCCTTGTGGTGAACACACGTCGGGCCCGTGTAGCTCTAGACATGGAGTTAAATATAGATGGAGAGACAACTCCGCCAGCCGCCGGTCGCTGACCCGTGAGGTCGCCCGTGTAGCTCTAGACGGATGTCTCTCCATCTATATGTAACTCCATGCTCTAGAGACCGGGCGGTCATATGATATATATGGCGAGCTATCTGTTCTCAGGTATGTTGCAGTAATAGTAAATTCTGAGATACAAATTGACTATTAATTGTTCAAATATTGCAATACGCTAGCTGGATTTATAGGCCTACATGTATTTGCAGTAGTAGATAACGTTAAATTTCTCGCTGACAAAGATTGTAAATGTATGTAATAATCTTTGTGAATGCTGCGTATTTATATGTATTTGCAGTAGTAGGTAATGTTGAATTTCTCGCTGACAAAGATTGTAAATGTATGTAATAATCTTTGTGAATGCTGCGTTTTGTAAATATGTACAGTAAGTCGTGGATGTACAGTAAGCCAGCCGTAGTTTCAAGTAGAGTGAAGTACTTTGACACTGAAATATAACGCAGTTCTAAATGGATGAACGCATATTAGACAAATGTGTTTCTGTTCTCAGCCAGGACCAATATTCCAGCCGGTGGCGGGTACTTCATTACGGCTTGAGGGGTTAATATACCATGAACTCCATCTCCCTTTACGGACTTGTGGGACTAAACGCCTGGTAACACACACAAATCACCAATCGACTCCAGCAGTAATTTCTACAGCCTTCATCAGGGACTGCGATAGACCGAGTGCAGGATCGATGGCGAATCGTGTTCCACGTTAACCACGTCCCCGCTGTATATAGTTGAGCTGTGCAGACTCTGGACTGCCGCTGTGTATCACCGCTCCATGGCTGACCGATAGGGCATAATGCGGGCTGTTCACGTGAATAGACAATTTCATAATTTGATTGTAGTTGCAACTACATATATTTTTTTGGAGATAATTTATTGTTATATATACAAATGTTAATTGTTCTGTCAGTAAAGTTTGTTTAATTGCACTTCTGTATTGGCACCTTATTTCTTCCTCCCCGTAAACGAGTACGATAGGCAGACCCATACTTTATTTTGTGAAAAACACGTGGCATAATACACGTGACGCAAAACGTGACGTGTCACGCGTGACAGTGTAACCCGTGTAATGACTAAATGACAAAGACTTTATTCCTGCAGGCAAGAGATGGGAAAACTTTAGCATGCAACACAGCGACGTGACACACAAGAATGATGATGGCGAACAATGGACGGCACTACACACTTTCAGCGCTCGACCCTGATCGCCACCAACCCATTCGTATCACTCGTGCGTGACATACCAAGCCCCATATCTCTGCTGCATTTCATGGAGATATGATTTCTGAATGTAGTAAATTCAACTGTAATTATTTTGAAAGATTTAACGTTCAAGAACATATACTTTCGCTTCCGTCCATCTACTTGTGCATGTATATACAGGCCTTGTCTGCAAGATATCTTGAGAACTACTGGATGGAATTTCACCAAACTTGGACGGAAGCTTCATTGGGATAGCCCCCTCATTTGATCAGGTTTTGGTGTATGTGTGCATGCATTCATCCGTGTCCGGTGTCCGTCCGTCTGTTCATCTACTTGTACATGTATATACAGGCCTTGTCTGCAAGATATCTGGAGAACTACTTGACGGAAGTTCATCAAACTTGGATGAAAGCTTTATTGGGATAGCCCGCTCATCTGATTAGGTTTTGGTTTGTGTGTGCATTCGTCCATGTTCGGTGTCCATCCGTCTGTCCATGTACTTGTACATGTATATGTATATACATACCCTTTCTGCAAGATATCTGAAGAACTACTGGACAGAATTTCACCAAACTTGGATGGAAGGTTCATTGGGATAGCCCTCTCATTTGATTAGGTTTGGGTATGTGTGTGCATTTATCCATGTCCATCATCCGTCCGTCCATCTAATTGTTTATGTATATACAGACCTTGTCTGCAAGATATCTGGAGAACTACTCGACGGAATTTCACCAAACTTGGATGGAAGCTTCATTGGGATAGCCCCTCATCTGATTAGGTTTTAGTGTGTGTGTGTGCGAGCGTTCGTTCGTGTCCACCCGTCCGTCCATCTACTTGTACATATACAAGCCTTGTCTGCAAGATATCTCGAGAACTACCCCACGGAATTTCGCCAAACTTGGGTGGAAGCTTCATTGCAATGGGCTCATCTGATTAGGTTTCGGTATGCATGCATGCGTTCGTCTGAGTATGTTGTCTGTCTGCCTGTCCATCTACTTGTACATGTTTAGACAAGCCTTGTCTGTAAAATATCTGAAGAACTACTGGATGGAATTTCCCCGAACTTGGATGGCAGCTTTATCGTGATGGCCTCCTCATCTGATTAGGTTTTGGTTTGTTTGCGTGCATCCATCTGTTTCTGATGTCCAGCTTTGTTACATGTATGTACAGGACTACTCTTGTCTACAAGATATGTGGAGAACTACTGGATGAAATTTCACCAAACTTGGATGGAAGCTTCATTGAAATGGCCTTATGATCTAATTAGGTTTTGGTGTGAGCTAGTGCTTGCGTGGGTCCATGCAAAATGTGCTTATCTGTCTGTCCAATTTTTGTTCACTCCATACCTTGGAAACTACTGAAGGCAGATGCATGAAACTTCTATACGGTACAGCATGTATACTATAGGTGTGGCTCTTGTATGTTTTGCATCTTTCCTATAAGTTTCGAAATAGTTGATGCTACACAATTACATGTATTTCACATTGGTTGGACGCTGTAGATGTCGGCAATCCACTCATTGCTATATAAATCCCGACTTCTCACTGGGTTACTGCAACAATGAAAATCGCCTCTTTGTAATTAATATTTTTAGATGCGCGGCTTTGTTTAGGATACTTATTGCTACATTCATTTTATAGCACTTTCCCTTAAATTATGTACCCACTCAAGGCAAGGTGGGAGGTTGGGGGAGACGTATGTTTTTGCTTAAAAAAACAACCAGCATAGGCTTCATGCCCGAGCGGCAACTCAAGGGTCAAAGCGGAACCTCTAGTTTACTCCTGTGTATTAACGTTTGGCTGCTGCATAACATACGCTATTTGTTAACGGACATTGGATATTGAACATTTATTGGGACTGTACAACTGAGCAGTGTTGGATTACCATTATACAGAAGAGTGATTTGTGCGCGTCAACAAGGACTCTAAAGTACACACCGGTATAGCATTGAACAGTAAGACTATATTTCACACATTTATTTGCTGTATTAACCTTACGTAAATTGTATATGATTTTAGAATTGTAAATAAATATTTGATTGTTAATCCTTGACTTCACTCGTCTTTCTGTTACACTCAGTTGACGTAGCAAAGTGCATTGATATGTTATTATCTCATGGGCCTATATTGTATGAGGAGTTCCTCGTGTATATAATGCTGTATTTTGTTGTTAATTGAATATGTTGTTAAAATTCAATGATGCCAATCATTGGGATGGGTGAGACAATATGATTGTACGCCTTTTGTGGTCTCCTGATTGGTTAATATTAAACTATCTATCTATCTGTGACAATTCCCCCTTTAAGTAAAATCGTTATTATTTACTTAGGCCACCGAGCTCCAACGGCATATCCTTTTTTCAATTAAATTATAATCAGAGCTCAGCAATGCGGCGCAGTCTATTCACCATTATATCATTTAATATTTGTATATTTACTTCCTGTCAATATGATATTATAATTATTAGTATTTAGTATTTCTCAGTTGTTTGACTATAATTTATACATATATATTGTACATACTGTATGGTGATTGAACATCCATTCATTTATTCATAAGCTTTCCTAAAATGGTTCTGTGTTTTCTGAGAGGAGAACGAGATCATCTGCCCACAACATATGGGAGATTCTCCTCTCGTGTAGGGCATCTTACCGAGCTGAGGGAATTTTACATTTCATAGCATAAGAAGTGTCTACGTATGTTCGTGCCATGCGTTCATTACGTGTGTTCGTGCCATGCGTTCATTACGTATGTTCGTGTGTATGTCACACATGTGACTTTATGTATCACCGTAGGTACAGTTTTGTGTTAGGATAAATGAGTAATGTGGCAGGGTTTATCCAGTGTACCGAAGTAATGAACTGGCCCGCTGAGGAGAATGTGTGGCGTGTGCCGGCGCGAGGTCTTTGTTGTGTAAATAGAGGTTGTTATCAATGGTCACACGACATGGAAAGTCGCGTACTAAAGTTACATAAGAGACACTCGAATCTAATTCCTGCCAAGCGTGAATATTCGATTGGTCAGTTGGTGCTAACAGAACAGATGATTTTGGTATGTGGTTGTAAAATATATTGCATTCCAACTTTTGCCCTTGTGGTGAACACACGTCGGGCCCGTGTAGCTCTAGACATGGAGTTAAATATAGATGGAGAGACAACTCCGCCAGCCGCCGGTCGCTGACCCGTGAGGTCGCCCGCAGAGCTATTGTATTTTGAATGGCCGTCAGTCACGATCTGTTACGGTAACTCTGGCGGAGTTGTCTCTCCATCTATATGTAACTCCATGCTCTAGAGACCGGGCGGTCATATGATATATATGGCGAGCTATCTGTTCTCAGGTATGTTGCAGTAATAGTAAATTCTGAGATACAAATTGACTATTAATTGTTCAAATATTGCAATACGCTAGCTGGATTTATAGGCCTACATGTATTTGCAGTAGTAGATAACGTTAAATTTCTCGCTGACAAAGATTGTAAATGTATGTAATAATCTTTGTGAATGCTGCGTATTTATATGTATTTGCAGTAGTAGGTAATGTTGAATTTCTCGCTGACAAAGATTGTAAATGTATGTAATAATCTTTGTGAATGCTGCGTTTTGTAAATATGTACAGTAAGTCGTGGATGTACAGTAAGCCAGCCGTAGTTTCAAGTAGAGTGAAGTACTTTGACACTGAAATATAACGCAGTTCTAAATGGATGAACGCATATTAGACAAATGTGTTTCTGTTCTCAGCCAGGACCAATATTCCAGCCGGTGGCGGGTACTTCATTACGGCTTGAGGGGTTAATATACCATGAACTCCATCTCCCTTTACGGACTTGTGGGACTAAACGCCTGGTAACACACACAAATCACCAATCGACTCCAGCAGTAATTTCTACAGCCTTCATCAGGGACTGCGATAGACCGAGTGCAGGATCGATGGCGAATCGTGTTCCACGTTAACCACGTCCCCGCTGTATATAGTTGAGCTGTGCAGACTCTGGACTGCCGCTGTGTATCACCGCTCCATGGCTGACCGATAGGGCATAATGCGGGCTGTTCACGTGAATAGACAATTTCATAATTTGATTGTAGTTGCAACTACATATATTTTTTTGGAGATAATTTATTGTTATATATACAAATGTTAATTGTTCTGTCAGTAAAGTTTGTTTAATTGCACTTCTGTATTGGCACCTTATTTCTTCCTCCCCGTAAACGAGTACGATAGGCAGACCCATACTTTATTTTGTGAAAAACACGTGGCATAATACACGTGACGCAAAACGTGACGTGTCACGCGTGACAGTGTAACCCGTGTAATGACTAAATGACAAAGACTTTATTCCTGCAGGCAAGAGATGGGAAAACTTTAGCATGCAACACAGCGACGTGACACACAAGAATGATGATGGCGAACAATGGACGGCACTACACACTTTCAGCGCTCGACCCTGATCGCCACCAACCCATTCGTATCACTCGTGCGTGACATACCAAGCCCCATATCTCTGCTGCATTTCATGGAGATATGATTTCTGAATGTAGTAAATTCAACTGTAATTATTTTGAAAGATTTAACGTTCAAGAACATATACTTTCGCTTCCGAGTATGCTGAAAGTACCATGACGCGGCTGCGTTAACTTGTGGGATGGGGGCAGTCCACAGTTCCCAGTTCCCACACTCTCCCCAACAATACAATGTGACTACATTTTTTTTTAGAGTTCAATCATCCTTTGGCGGAAACTTGCCAATGTCTTCTCTGGAATGTAAAGTCTCTCAAGTTAATAGGTTTATCTCTACAATCGTTCTCATGCCAATGTGTTTTTTTTTACAACTTAGTCTTTCTCTGTGAATGACGAGGCACGGAATACCGTCCACTGGGCCCTAGTATTATACTCCTATGAGAAGATGTACATTGGTGTAAGAACACTACCAAAACTGCTAGACATATCACATTCAGTCACACTTTACTTAAAGGTCAACCCAAACGACCTGAGGTCAAAAATATAAAAAAAATAGTCCTTTCGATTCTGAAAATAATGATATTTTTTTCATAATTTTGTGTAGTCTGGTTGGCGAGATATTGCCGTTTGAAAGGTGAAAATCGCTCTCCTGTCAATTCCAGCTGTGACGTCACGGAGGGACAGCCGTCTTGTATTCTCTATGTTAAAGCCGTATACCACAGCCATAAGTAGCTGCTGATTTCTGAAGATTTTCGGAGTATCGGGGCATCATTTGTTAAATATGACGCGACGTTGTGTGGTGGGAGGTTGCAGTTTTACTACAGATGACGGTGTTAGTATTCATTTGTGGCATAAAGACGAGAAAATCGCTGCAAATTGGACGAAATTTGTACGCAACACGAGGGTGTGGAAAAAGGGCCCGAGCCAGTACTCGTATAATTTGCTCGGCACATTTTGACAGAAAGACATCATTCGAAGATCTCTACAGCGTAGCAGTTGAATTCGGGTACAAACCAAAACTAAAGAGAACAGCTATTCCAACTATCAAACCTAAGAACAATCAGAATGTGACGGCAAAGAAATCGGGCAAGGAGAATCTACCACGGACATCGGCTGAACGAACCTTGCCTGCAAGCGAGGCCTCGGGCAGGCAGACGGCTGTACATGCCCTGCTCGCTTTCGCGTCCCCAGTGAACGCCCAGAATGCTATCCATGATGTGGCATTTGTTGCTTGAGCACCTACAAGTTAGACTGGATGAGTCTCTATTTCATAATAATAAAATGATCTTTCATATACGTTTGATAAGTAAATAAAAAAAAAAATAAAAAAAATAAAAATAAAAAAATAATAAATAAAAAAAAATATATAAAAAAAATGAAAAAAATATTTCAAGTATTTCTTATTCCTTTTTTCTCCTTTAAAATACATTATGAAACAGGGGCTGGGTCCAGTCTACCTACAAGTGTGAGAGTGCATGTAGATCAGACAACGACAAAGTTACAGTGATCGGGCAAACCGGTCACCTTTTATTGGGGGTTTTTTTCTGAACACCTATTGGTTCTGAACACCAATTGGAGTGAATGGCTGTAGATACAGAAGTGATAATAATACTTTCATAATCCTTTGTCATTTGAGATTGTGGGAATATCATTCGATTTCAATTTAATAGACGTAATTTGTCGAAAATTGAGCAAACGTGAATGCCGATCCATCACGTCGTTTCGACACCCACTCACCACGGCTTACTTTTCGCCATGAATGTTCAAAGTTTTTTATCAAACTATATAATTCTGAAATTGGTATTTCATGGAGATTATGAGAAAACAAACAGAATTCAAATCGGACGTATATCAGTAGAGTTATCAACAGTTTACAGTCCATTCTGTCGAATCCCGGAGTTTTTTCCTTCGAAAAGGCCGTCTCGGCCAGTAACAACAACAACACAAACGTACTCGTTCTTCACATCACAGAATCGTTCTACATTCAATACAGTTTGAAATATATGAACATTTGGTCTTATAGATGACGATAATAAAGTTTTTACCAATCTGTATTCAACAAACGACCTCTCCGAATCCTGTCGTCGTCGAGTTCCACGTTGTCAGAATGGTTGTCACTGTCAGAATCTGAGCCGTACGGCTCAAATTGATAGGGCTGAATTCCGTCGTTGGTCTTCAAACAACTGTTATTTTGCCCGTCATCATCCTCCTCTATGTCTACTTCATCTTCTTGGCGAAAAATATTTCCATCTAAGGAGCTGATATCGCTCGAATCGACATCTGAATCGGAGTTCTGACTGCACTGGCGTTCCATGTTATCCGCTATTTTTTCTCAGGCAATTGCCCTGCGTGACGTCATCAACCCAGCTGTGAAAGTGTGAAAATGCCTACTTTGCTCTCATATTACGTGTGTTTCTGATCAGATTAGAATTTTTTCAATATTTTTTTCATACAAAGTGAAGTATGAACTATGATTTTTAAGGATTTTTAGACCAAAAAAAATTCCGTTTGGGTTGACCTTTAAACATCAGTCACTGTTCATATGGTTTGTCACATCTGTTTCCGTCTGGAATGCATGTGATGAACAGGAACCACAGAATATATTCTTCAATAAACAGGAACCACAGAATATATTCTTCACTAAACTGGAACCACAGAATATATTCTTCACTAAACAGGAACCACAGAATATATTCGTCACTAAACAGGAACCACAGAATATATTCTTCACTAAACCGGAACCACAGAATATATTCTTCAATAAACAGGAACCACAGAGTAAGTCGGCACTGGTAATCCTGCTGGGGGTAACACATACTGGTATGGGTTGTACGCGACCAGTGGCACACAATGATTTCTAAATCCCAAACAGTTTGTCCCTATGCCAGTTTGCTGGATGGCAGGTTGTCCCATCTGCGGATACGTGAACAATCGTGGTGGTCGCCTTTCCCTACGCGGCTATCTACCCCATGATGCTGACAGTTCGCCCTCTGGTACTTCATCTGTTTCATCAGGTGAAGAGTCGTGAGTTACTTCCTCGTCAGATTCTACTATTGCTGGTGGCGTGTCCTCCGTTGTAAGCGGGTTGTGTGCTGGAGTTTCTACCGGGACGGCTATTCTAGGAGTGAAGACAGGAGCCTTCGTATTCCATTCCCTAGTACTGCGAGTCTGCTCCGCAGGTGTTTGTAACTGGACTGGAATAAACTCGTCGTCGTCGTCAGTAGCTTGCGGTTGCGAAGAGGATTTCGCATTGGCATGTAAGTTCTTTTGAGTCTTCGGTTGCTTCATGCGCTGTACCGGTCGCTGGGTCTTGTCCAAAGGTAAACTGTCGCATGGCATTAACATATTGCGATGTAAAACCCTCGTTCTTCCCGTGCCTGATTCTGGTTTTACCTCAAACACCGGGTTATCTCTTACTTGTTTTACAACAATGTTAACGTCCTTCTCCCAGTGGGCACGCAATTTCCCTGGACCACCCGTAGGAGAGAGATTACGCACAAGCACGCGGTCCCCAGGAAGAAGATGAATACAGTACACTTTTCTGTCATGGTATTTCTTATTGTAGGCAACCATCTTTGACGACTCCTTCGTTGCTCTTGTATATGCATCTTTCATTTGTGCATGCCACTTCCCGACAAAATCACGGTAAGTCTCATGTTTCGTGTCATCGTTGAAACCAAATAATATGTCAATGGGCAGTCTCGGAGATCTCCCGAAAAGAAGAAAGAATGGAGAGAAACCAGTGGCATCGCTGCGTGTGCAGTTATATGCAAACACGACTTTGTTCAGCGAGTCTTTCCACTTTGACTTCTGTTCTTCAGGCAATGTTCTGAGCATCTCCAGCAATGTCCTATTCATTCTCTGTCTGTCCATTGATAGGATGATAGGGCGTTGTTCTGGAGCTAGCTACTCCTGCGATTTTGGTTAGCTCGCGAAACAGGTTGTTCTCGAACTCGCCTCCCTGATCATGGTGGACTCGGGTGGGAAACCGAACTTCAACACGAAATCATTAAAAAGTTTTGACGCTGCTGTCTTTGCTATCTTGTTTGTTGTTGGGTATGCCTGAGCAAATCTGGTAAAGCTGTCAACAATCGTAAGGATGTACTCAAATCCTCCTTTACTCTTCTCGAGGTGGAGAAAGTCGATGGACACAATCTCAAATGGGTACGTAGATGTGATTGTTCCCAGTGGAGCGCGATCCTGTCTATTTGGACGTTTTTGCTTCCTACACAGACATGTCCTTGTGTCGTAGTTGACTATGTCCCTCTGCATAAACGGCCAATAGAAACGACTTCTGGCGAGATCGACCACTCGTTCTGCTCCTAAGTGTCCCATATTATCGTGAAGCTCGTGATACACCATATTACGGTATTTTCTCGAAAGAACCAGTTGGCACCTATTGGTGGTCTTTCGGTACAGGACACCATCAGAGTCAATGATCAAGTTGCGCCACTCCCGCATCAGCGCGTTTTCTGCTGCGGGTCGGTTCTCTGTTGTTCGCTTCGGCAGTGTCAATCCTTTTCGTTTCAAGCCAAGGGATTTACCAATTACTGGGTCTGTCTCTTGTGCTGAACGAATCTCACCCTTACTGAGTTGTGATGTGTCATTTGCCAGGTTCACAGTGACTGGATCACTTTCTTGATCGAGTGTAACAGGGCAAACAAAGGCAACATCATTACTGGTCATGATTTCCATTGCGGTGGAGATAGCCTTGACTGCATCTAGGGAACAGGATTCTGAATAATGTGCTGCATTAGATTCAAAGTCCTACGGTAATCTGGAGAGGGCATCTGCAACCTGGTTTGATCTTCTTGGTCGGTACTTGATGTCAAATCTGTAATCTGCTAACTCCGCCACCCAGTATAATTCCATCTTCAAATCTTCATATTTGTTAGAAAATTGGTATAAAACAACATTAGATACATCAGAGACCTCATAGACATTACAAAATTGAGAAATTTACATTATCAAACTTTGTTTGTACTTTTTCGCATTCAATAAACAGATGTTCTGGTGTTTCCCGCTCTCTTCCACAGTAGCTACATGTGTCATTATCAGAAATGTTGATTTTATGTAAAAAGGAATTGGTTGCTAGCAACCAATTCCTTTTTACATAAAATCAACATTTCTGATAATGACACATGTAGCTACTGTGGAAGAGAGCAATTCCTTTTTACATAAAATCAACATTTCTGATAATGACACATGTAGCTACTGTGGAAGAGAGCGGGAAACAAGCAACCAATTCCTTTTTACATAAAATCAACATTTCTGATAATGACACATGTAGCTACTGTTGAAGAGAGCGGGAAACACCAGAACATCTGCTTATTGAATGCGAAAAAGTACAAACACTTTGGAAGGAGCGTCGACAGTGGCTACATGATACCACTGGGATGAGAGGGGAGATAACAAAGGATAAAATTATTTTGGGGTGGGGAAGAGAACAAAGAAGTCTCAATACATTTATGCTAATATCCAAAAACTATATATACCGTAACAAGTTTACAAAATCGCCAATTAATATCAAATCTCTTCTATATGTTTTCTGCAACAATTACTCATCAGAAAAATATACAAATAATATAGAATCATTAGGTGATAAATTTGCAAACAAATGGATTTTATTCTGAGACTTCTTTGACTCTAGAAAAGACCCAGAATAATGTATTTGCATGTATATTATTCAGTTGTTACATGTCCCAGATCTGTACTGTTTGTCGTTATATGTTTGTGTCCATATATATATGAACGTGTGTATGTGCATATAATATAATGAACCTAAAGACACTTAGTAATTAAGTTTTATTAGCTGCTTTTTAAGGGCCTTACCACTCCGCGGTTTCTGTAGCAAGTAAAACATATATATGCATACGAGTGTCTTGCGTCGTAGAGGTAGACGCCGAGGATTCTTAGCCTTTGCCACTTAAAAGTGAGCTTTCGCAATATGCGTCTGTGGACAGGATGAATGGTTCATCATAGTTGGGGTAAGCCATCACAGGTGGTGTAATCAGGCACTCGATCAGTTGTTCAAGTCTCAGTTGGCAGTTATCAGTCCAGACAATCTTGTGTGCAGATGACAGCTGTCCACTTTTCGCCTTTGCTGGTTTCACTCGTTTCTGATTGGGCTTATCCCCTTCATCTGTAGGGGTTTTCAACAGATCATAAAGAGGCTTTGCTGTCTTCGAGAAGTTTGGAATATATCTACGGTAATGTCCTACTAAGCCGAGAAGCTTTCGCAAGGCGCCAACAGTCGTTGGTCTGACATCCCTCAAGGCTAGTACTGCATCAATGTCTGCTGGGTCCATCCTGTAACCTTTCTCCGAAACCAGCATTCTCAGATAGCGAATCTCACGCTTGAACACGTCACATTTATCGGGCCTTAGCTTGATGCCATGTTCCTTGAGACGACGCAGAACTCTCCTGACGTTCTCTACCTCTTGCTCAAAGGATCGGGCAGACACCAGAACGTCATCGAAATAAGGAAGACAGATGTCATCGCGCAGCTCGGCCAAACATTCCTCCATACATCGCTGGAAGGCTGCGAGAGAATTCGTTAAACCGAAAGGATTGCGGTTCCATTCAAACAGCCCCCAAGGTGTTACAAATGCGGTCATGTGTTTACTCTCTTCTGCCATATACCCTTGATGGTATGCTTTGCCTTAGTCTAACAGGCTAAACCATGTGTTCCCTTGTAATGTATTCACTGCATCGTAAATCCTTGGAATTGATTGCTGATTCGCAATGGGTTTCTTATTCAAATCCCGGTAATCACAACACAGGCGAAGACTCCCACACTTTTTCCGGACGCAGACAACTGGTGAAGAAACCGATGACGAAGAATTTGATATCCAACCCCGTGACAACAGATCTTGCAGGTAAGCTTTGACCTCTTGGTACAAAGGGCGAGGAATTGACGTGTAGCACTCCTGGACAGGGGTGTCATCACGGAGTTTAATATCCATTCTCAAGCTTGAAATACACCCGATGTCTAATTCGTCATGTGAGAAAGCTCCAGATTCCTCCCTAAGCATTTTCCTTCCTATTCGCTGTTGTTCATTTGTCAGGTGGCTCAGGTCTATCGGCGGATCCCACTTTTCATTATCATCTGGTGGAACAGTTTCTGTAGACGATGTTGGTTTCACTGGAGTCACTGAATCAGTGAGGTGGAGTCTTCCCAACAAGGTCCTCTCTGATAGGTTTATGTCATGACTGCTGTCATTATATTGTAGCGTGGTCGGTGGTCAGTGGTCGGCGGTCAGCAATACTATTTATCAGTAGTTGGTCAACGGTCACTGGCTGATTACCCTAGGATATGCTTGATAGTTATCTGATGGTCAACGATTACTAATTGACATTAGACGGTTACTGTTGACGGTAATACTGATGTATTGTAGATGGTCACTTGTTATGGTCACGGTTCAATTGACGGTCACTGGTTGACGGTTATCGATATATGAACGGTTACACGTTGACGGTCAATGTTGACAGTGTATTAGCTGGTATGACTGGGGACGGTTTACAGGTAGGTGGTGATGTCACTGTTGACATCGACGGTCACAGACTGATGTTTACTGTTGACGGTCGACGGTCACAGATTGATGTTTATGTTGACGGTCAACGGTCACAGACATGTTTATGTTGACGGTCACAGACTGATGTTGACGGTCGACGGTCACCTGTTGATGGTCAGTGGTCCCAGTAGTTGATGGTTACGGTTGGTAAACCCAAATATACACCAAGGTGATACAGATTTGTAACAACAATAAAGATAGATTTATTCTTGCAAAATACAGGGTGGTGTTCTGTTGTTTGTTTACATTATGGTAACACCATTGTTTGTTTATGTTATGGTAACACTTGTTTGTTTACAGTATGGTTACCCATATAAATGGTCCCACTGATGGTTCAACAACAATGGTTGAATAAACATTCCCAACCCAAGTATAGGTTATCTGGTGTGGCTGTTTGGTGATTTGTACCTTGGTTGTTGATATTACTGGTGGTACCGCAATTAGTACCTTCAGAGTTAAAGATGTGTCCAGTTGCGAGTCCCAGACAGGACTGACGATCCTCGTTTGTCAGCGGTATATATACCCTCCGACCGGAAGTATAGCACGACCAACATCCAAGCAGTGCTGATTGGTGAATGTGACATCATTGCTGGTATCTCGTCACTCATTGGCTAGCGATGACCTCATGCAGCTCAGTGAAAACAACATGGCGGTTTGCATTTCTACTGAGCGGGCGGGAGAATAAAATTTAACTTCACCAGACTATCTCAGCTTCTATGAACATCGTCGGGATTTACTAGGTACACCACAAATAATTAGAGGACACCTGATTTTATACTGGATAAAGGTAGGTTCTCGGAAAACACTGGATTCCTCGTCAGGGAGGTTTTTTCCATGTCGTTGTTGTTGTTGTTGCTGTTGTCGATCGTCGGACCAGAATTCGCCACATCACCCCCACCCAATTAAATATGTTCGTCCCGAACATAAAGAGGACTCAGAGATGGTATCGTTAAAATTTAACAACATTTAATTTGAATATATATACAGATAAAATGATTAGGATAAAATGTGTAACCTTCTCGAAATTAAATATTCATAAGAACCATTGTCCTTCAGTGGAATGTCCAGAGTATCATTTGAAAAATTAACACTCAAATCCATTTCTTTCTATTTACAGATGTCAGCTGCTTTGCGTTTGAGTGCCCTGCTCACGCAACACTCGGGCTCGTGGATCCTGCACCCAGGTGGCACTCAATTCATAGACAGTCCTATCCGGAAGAACCGCTCTCTCAGTGCGCATAATGGCACTCACTCCCGGGGGACATGCTGCACGTGACGCATAGGTCCACGGGATGTTTCGAGGGCCTGTCTCCTCACTGTCCTCAGGTGGCTGGCGGGGAAGGTTTCTGAGTACAGACTCGGGGCGCCAAGAAAGAAGATCCTGGGGTCATTGTGTAGAAATTCATAACGACCTCCAACTGGTGGTCCTTCTGGGTCTAACCTCTGCGGATTGTATATGATGGCAGGTGGAATGGTCTGAAAGGTATAGTTGACAGGTTGAGGTAATGCTGCAGTGGGCGGAGTAGGTGTTGAGACAGGTGTTGGTGGTGGTGACTGGACCTCCTGAGACATAGGTGTTAATTTCTCAGGAGTTGCAAATAATGTTATGAGTGGTTCTGGTGTTGATGGTGGGGGTACCACAGGGTCAATGTTGGGCACCTCCCTCTCAATTTCCCCTGTGGTTTCAGGCGCTGTGTCAGAGGAACTACTGGAGGAACTTGATGATGATGATGAGGAGGAGGATGTTGACGAAGATGAGAGACGTCGGACCCGAGACCGCTTGGCTGGTTGTGGAGAGAGTGATGGCGTTCTCTCTCGGGTCCTCCGAATTGGCCCTGGCGATGGAGTTTTTGCCATTGAAGGGGACTGCCTTGGAGACGCAGTAGTGGCTCTAAGAGGAGTTCCCACCTTGGGACTGAGGGGCTTGTCTAATTGCACCGGACCAGCTTTTTCGGGAGGGTTCCCTTTGGTCATCCGTTTTGGGTCGGTTGGTACGGTCTGGGATTGTTCTCTGTTGTTGTGAGTTTCCCGACCCCGAATGGTTTTGGTGATGGTGGTCTGCTCACGGTGCAGGACCTCGCACTCTTTTTGGGGATGTGATAGTCCCGGGGCACATCCAGACTCACCACTGACCTTGGTCGGGCCGCCGGCTTGACAGTTCCTCCGATTGGTGGCGCCTCTCAGGGCGGTGTGGAGAGTATCCCCGATGTGGTCGGTCTTCAGTGGCCACCTGTAGCCTGGCATGATACTTGTCAACATGCTTTTTAAGCATGTACACATTCACTAAACTGGACGATGGGCCCATGTGCATCCTTTTTATGCCTCTCCAGTTGACGCCTAGCCTGGAACTGTCTGGGGCAGATGGGACACTTCCAACACCTCCATGGTCGGCCATCATCACGCATCTGTGAAAATATGATAGGAGGAACCTTAGTTATGAGAACCACCTGTGTTAAATGTTTAATAATTTAGTTGTTTCCTTTTTGTTTGGGATTCCCAACCAGTCTCCATCAACCTCATTCTATGTCACTACTTTGTCTTTTGTGTCTTTTTCAACCAGTTTGGCGCAGAATCATGATGTGGTTTGAGTCTGTTATGGTGCACCACTTTAGATTTGGCAGCAGGGCCCTTCTGTATCCGGTAAACTAGGTCTGATAGTCTCTCGGTCACGAGGAATGGTCCAGTCCATGGCTTCTGCAACTTTGGAGAAATCCCCTTTCTCCGACGATTGTCGTGTAACCATACAGCTTTCCCGGCCTTGTAGATGTGTTGGTTAGTGTGGGGGTCATAGACTCGTTTCTGCCTATCACTGGCAGCCTGCATCTTTTTACGTGATATGTCATGAACCGTCCACAGCTTTTCTCTAGTTTCCTGTACATAGTCCACTTCACTGACTTCTTGTTTTGCTTGAGGTGGTGGACCATACAGGAGGTCCGCTGGCAGCGTAATCTCACGTCCAAACATCATCAGACATGGGGAAAAACCAGTGCTTTCATGTCGTGATGATCTGTAGGCTAACGTCAACATGGGTAATGTCTCATCCCAGTTCCGTTGGTCGGTTGCAACAACTTTTCTGAGCATTTCCTCCAGAGTCCTGTTGAAGCGTTCCACTAGTCCGTAACTTTGTGGATGATATGATGTCGTCCTCGTTTTGGCAATTTCCAGTTTGTCACACAGTCCCTGAAACAGTTTAGATTCAAACTGAGTGCCCTGGTCAGAATGGATCTCAGAAGGTAAACCAAATCGACAGAAGAATTCATCCATGACAATCTTAGTAATGGTTTCTGCTTCCATGTCAGGCATCGGGAATGCCTCTGTCCATCGCGTGAAGTAATCAGATAGTACGAGAATATATTTATTCCCCCGTCTAGTCTCTGGTAGAGGCCCTAAAATGTCAAGAGCAATCCTCTCCAAGGGTCCTCCTGCCAGATACTGATTCATATGTGCGATGAACTTATTTGTTGGAGCTCTACATGATTGGCATTCCTCGCATTTCCTGATCCACTCTTTTACATCTTGCTGGTAACCCACCCAGTAGAATCGACCATGCATCCGAGCAACAGTTTTGTTTATTCCAAGATCTCCTGAACCACAGTCACTATGCATGGCTTTGAGAATGTCATCCCGCCAACATCTGGGAACAATAAGCTGCCAGGAAGATTGTCCCCCATCACCGAACCATTGACGGTAGAGGATTCCATCTCTAAGTTCAATGCGGTCCCATTGGCTCCAATATGCTTTTGTTGCCGGACTTTTTGCTGATACATTTGGCCATTTTGGTCGTTTGCCGGTCTCCTTCCATGCGATGACCAGAGATAATGAGGTGTCTTGGTTCTGGGCATTTCTGATTTCTGTGGTGGATTTCCCATGCAGCCAACCCAATTGGCGGTTGGAGTCCTTTTGCTCTGGACTCGAATGGAGTTATTATGCTGCATGTCCTTCTGTTCCTGTCTTGTGCAGTAGGCACAAGTATCACATGAAATGCGTGAAAGGCCATCAGCATTCCCGTGCTGTTTACCTGCTCTATGTTCCAACTGCAAGTCGTATGTGCTTAGAGTCTCTATCCAACAGGCAGTTTGTCCCTCTGGATTTTTGAACCGCATTAACCATCTCAGTGCGCCATGGTCGGAGCGAAAAAAAAGAATTTTAAACCATAAAGGTAGTGGTGGTAATGCTTCACAGCCTCGACCACGGCCAACAGTTCCTTTCGGGTAATGCAATATTGCCTTTCTGCCTTAGTGAGGGTTCTACTGAAGTAAGCAATGACACGTTCCTTCCCTTCGTGATCTAACTGAGACAGGACAGCACCAATACCTATGTTGCTGGCATCAGTATCCAAGATGAATGGTTTCTCAGTGGAGGGATAAGCCAATATGGGCGACTCTGTGAGTGCTATTTTCAGTTTTTCAAAGGCGTCCTCACATTCTGATGCCCACTTGAATATGTTTCCTTTCTCCATCAGCTTGTGCAATGGTTTGGCTGTATCTGCGAAACCTTTTACGTAACGCCTATAATACGAACAAGTCCCAATGAAGGTTCGCACTTCTGTAAGACTTGTAGGTCTTGGCCATTGCTTAACTGCACTGATTTTAGATCGATCTGTCGATATGAAATTCAACTTCTTTCCGAAACAAATGGCATTTCTTTGGTGATAATTTCAGACCGGCCTCTTTGATTCTACACAGGACTTATTCAGCCTGGTTAGATGGGTCTCAAAAGAGTCAGAGAAGATAATTATGTCGTCTAAGTACAGTAGACAGGTCCTCCAGTTGAGTCCAGAGAGAACAGCTTCCATTAGGCGCTCGAAGGTTGCAGGAGCATTGCAGAGTCCAAAAGGCATAACCTTGAATTGGTATAGACCGCACGTCGTGGAAAAGCAGTTTTCTCAGCATCTTTTGGATCGACCTCAACTTGCCAATATCCACTCTTCAGGTCGAGTGTCGAAAACAGTGTTAAACCTCGTAGGGCATCCAGAGAGTCATCTATTCTCGGGATTGGATAGGAGTCTTTTTGAGTCGCCAGGTTCAAGAACTGGTGCGGCCCAAGAACTTGTCGATTCCTCTATTATACCCTTTTTCAACATTGATGAAACTTCCTTCTCAACATCTTGACGTTTGGAGAGTGGTAAACTTCTAGGGTGCATTCTGATTGGCGCTGCATCCCCGGTGTGAATAGTATGCTTGACTATGTTTGTTCGGCCACGGTCATCATTATCTTTGGCAAAGCCAGCCTGATGGTCTGACAAGAGTTGTCGCACTTGGTCCCGTAGGTCTGGATTCAAGTTCTGAACTGCTGCTTGGTATAAATCTCCAACATGGGCAGGTACTTCCTCCTTACTAACTGCACGATGGTTCAGTCTGTCATGTGATCCCTGTCATCCCTTTCTTTGATATCGTCAACTACTCTGTCTATTGGTTGACAAGTGGCTATGTGCGTGTCTCTGTACAGTGTTCTTGGTTGGTCATCAAAATTTGCCACTCTTAAAGGAATATGGCCTGTACTTGGATCTACAATAGCTCTGGCCAGCATCATGCCCTTGGATTGGACAAACTGTTCATTCACTTCAACCACACCAGTCATGATTGTTGAGGAGTCTGCATTGATAATTACAAGCGTCTAGTCCGTCATTCATAATCCAGCCGTCGTCCGTTAGAGAATATCCGCGTCCATAATCCAAAGACCTATTCCATTTTCCATATAACAGTATTAGCACCAAATTCAAAAAGACAATCATAGCATACAAAAACATAGGCTTGTTTCCTGCAAGAGAGAAGCGGTCAACAGTTTTCAATGATGCCGGCAAGACATCATGATGTTCCAAAAATATAAAATCCGTATCGCTGATCAGTATTCTTAATTATCAGTAATACCGTTTATCATGGTCTCGGTGTTTGATGGAATAATGACGGTTTCTGCCACCGATACTCGGAACATGGAAGGCAAGCGACTCTCCAAAATACAAGGCACGAGTCTATCGTTTACTGTCACAGTGCCACCACCCATGTTGAGGTTACAGTTGTGTCCATGCAAGAAGTCATAACCCAGTACCGCAGGAACATCTATGTCCGCAATGAGCATAAGTTGTTGTGTGGTCAAGTCAGGAAGAAAGTTTAATTCGAAGGTGGTCTGTCCCAATATTTTTACCAGTCCACCATCTGCCATTTTGATATGACCATGTCCAGGTTCAAGTGCAGGTCGGAGATCCGCTGGAATCGCATGATATTTCTTTGGATGTAAAACTGAAATCGATGACCCGGTATCAATCAGGCAATTCACTTTTACCCCATTGACCTGTGTTGGTAGGAAAAGACCATCATGATTTTGCTTACTAAATTTCTCTGTATTGGGCCCAATGTTTTGGGTTTTAGCTGGAGTCTGGCCCTCGGCACCAGCTACTGACCATTTCCCGACTGGGAAGTACTGGCTTGGTTACCACGTGTTTGCCCATTATGGCTGTCATTCTCAGCTGCATTGTTCCTGAACTGTTGTTGCCTTCGCTTCCGGCATTGAGCCTTCCAGTGTCCCTCGATTCCACAAAAATGACATTTTTCCAGGTCTTCTTCCTGATCTGTAGCCCTTAGTTTCAACCGTTGTCAAACTGGTCTCGATCCTGGCAAGTCGTTCCACCAGATTGTTCATTATCGGTTCATTACCATGGCTACCATCACTTGATTCTGGATTGCTTACATTATCCAAACTCTCGCGTTGCATCCTTAGGGAAGCTCCCTGTAATTTACGTTTCCTCGCATTCTGGAATGCTTCATACTCCAGCGTTAATCTTGACAGCTTCCTCTAGGCTCGCTGGCTTCCCTTGATAAATGGCCCATTCTAATTCAGAATCATTGAGGGAATCGATGAACCCATCTCTTGCTAATTTCTCTCTTGTTTCACTCGAGGCTACAGGCTACAGGCTACGCACGAACTTCCTAATATCCTGAGCTAATTCGGTCAGTGGTTCAGACTTTTTCCGCAGACGGTGCTTCATTTGAGCACGGAACATCTCTGATTGATTCTCTGGCTCAATTCGAGAAGTAAGGGCAGCTACTAATTCCCTATAGTTCCTACGTTGATGTGGTTCCAAATCACTAAGGATACCTTGTGCCCGTCCCCGTAAACTTGTAGCCAGCTCTAATGCCTTGGTAGCATTATCCCATCTACATACAGTGTTTACAGTTAGTGTTTCCTGCTTTACGGCAATTGTAGCATCCTGACGATCTCTGACGTGGTCTACCTCGGTTCTTCCTACGTTTGGAAGCTCTCATTCCGCTCTCATTCCTTCGGAGGAAGCTATTTTGCCCCTTAAGTTTTCCATGTCCTCCTTGAGGTTGTATTTCTCTTTTGCTAGTTTGGATTGCTGGGTTTTAACTTCAATCTCAGACTCTACAGCTGCGACTGATGTTTTGGCTTTGTTCTTCAGTTTGGATTTCCGCACTTGACCTTGGCGAGCTGCACTGGCTAGCTTCTCCAGTAAATCCTCAACTGAAATGTTAATATCCCTTAACTCACTTTTCAACTCTGATCTGATGAAATCGCTGGTGAGTCCGGTCTGGATTGTCCGTAGGCTCATCAGTTTTACTAAATATGGGTCATATCGTATCGATGAATCCACATCTTCACTGGCAAATGTTATTTTCTGTCGCAAATCGAGGACTCTGATTAAAAAGTCTTGAGGGCTTTCCTTTGCATCTTGGCTAGCTGAGCTCAGTTGTTGATACAATTCGATCGGACTTCTTTCATCATGATGGGACCGCAAGACACGCTTTAACCCGTCCACTGTCATGCTTCCAGCTCTGCGCTCGATATAGCTCCTCAGAAAGAACCCCGGACGAATAGCTTTCACTACCGCATACACTATTTCACGATCACTATAACCGGCACTCACAGCTGCTTCAAGCTGATAGGTGAGACTAGAAAAGCCAAGTCGATCTTTCTCGTTTGGGTGTAATATTTGACCCGAAATCTTCAATTCACCTTTAATGGTCCGTACCTGCGTTCCATCTGATGCAGGCTGTTGTTGTCCATTTTGTTCTTGTCTAGTAGTACCATTCTGTAGTCTGGTAGAACCATTTGGTTCTTGTCCACTGGAACCAACTCCATTTACACCATTCTGATGCTCTGATTCGTCAGCTGGTTTGATCTCAGTAAGCTTGTCAATTAACTCCAACAGAATCGACATACCTTGATCCTCCAACTCACTCAATCCACTTCCATCGAGAACTGATGTAATTTTCCGAAACAGTTCCAATTTACTATCATGTGTGGTAGTACTTATTCTCAGGTGTTCGTAGGCTTGTGACATTTCTTCTCGTGTCAGCCGTAACAATGAACCTCTTACCTCAAGCTGTGTCTGTTCAAGTGAATTAGCCATTTTACCAGGTAAGTCTCTTTGGACGGAGTAATGTCGCCAATTTTATTTCACTGCAGTGGGTTTCGGCACCAAAATGTAACCCGTGTAATGACTAAATGACAAAGACACCAACTTGCTGGCCGATGGATATCTTTATTCCTGCAGACAAGAGATAGGAAAACTTTAGCATGCAACACAGCGACGTGACACACAAGAATGATGATGGCGAACAATGGACGGCACTACACACTTTCAGCGCTCGACCCTGATCGCCACCAACCCATTCGTATCACTCGTGCGTGACATACCAAGCCCCACATCTCTGCTGCACTTCATGGAGATATGATTTCTGAATGAAGTAAATTCAACTGTAATTATTTCGAAAGATTTAACGTTCAAGAACATATATTTTCGCTTCCGAGTATGCTGAAAGTATCATGATGCGGCTGCGTTAACTTGTGGGATGGGGACAGTCCACAGTTCCCAGTTCCCACACGTGACATGCGTTCGGATGATGGTGTAGAGGGACAGGCATGCAGACAGACGAGTTAAACTGAAGGCCATTAAGGTCAAGGTTGAAGACGGAGGGCTGAGGTATCTCCTGTACCCATACCCAATAACACATAGAACAACACATATATTTGGAATGTCAAGAGGTGCTATCCGTATTTATTCGTCATTTCTGTTCACAATTCCCATATGCGTTCCTGTTTACATCCTTCCTTTCGTAACATCAACCATGTTCGATCATAATAGACCAATTCAATGTTTATTGTGGTAAATATTAACAGGGTCTTCTAATGGCTCTTCAGCCTGCCAAGTATTTTAATGGCTCTTCAACCTACCAAGTATTCTGATAGCTCTACAGCTTACCTAAGTATTATAATGGCTCTTCAGCCTAGCAAGTATTCTAATGGCTCAAGAGCCTACCAAGTATTCTAATGGCTTCACAGCCTATCAAGTCAGTATGTCGGCACCTCTTCCCACTTCCCTTATATGTGTTGTAATTTTTACCTGTATATATCGAGATTCTGCTGGTGGACGTTTCGTCCTCGAGGCCCGCCCCCTGTACAGACCTTCTGGTCTTTGATATATGTTGACATTTGTGGGAAGTTGATGCTGGGTCGACATCGGGCCTTACAGACTAGTCTTTTGTGTTAATTGTCGTCATTTACATCTGACGACGATACAGCTCACCAATCTCCAATGTACGAGTTGTCACAGCGAAACAGCTCACCAATTACCAGTATACGAGTTGTCAGAGCATTTCCATCATAGCTCTCTAGATTTGTATCTAATACCGCTTATGTCGGTGCTAGGGGCCGTGTGGTCATATCATCCAAGTTGCCACATGAACAGGTACAATAAAAGCGTACCTGAGATACAACACATATCACGAATCGTTAGATTCTTGGTATGTGCTTTAGAATAGGTTTACCAGAAGACAATTCTGTGAAGTCATATGACGCAGTCAGTATGTCGGCACCTCTTCCCACTTCCCTTATATGTGTTGTAATTCTAATGACTCTGCGTCCTGCCAAATGTTCTAATTACAACACATATAAGGGAAGTGGGAAGAGGTGCCGACATACTGACAGAGCCATATGACTTCAAAGTATAGCCTTTCGTTTAACCTATTCTGAAGCACGTACCAAGAATCTAACGATTCGTGATATGTGTTGTATCTCAGGTACGCTTTTATTGTACCTGTTCATGTGGCAACTTCGATGATATGACCACACGGCCCCTAGCATCGGCATAAGCGGTATTAGATACAAATCTAAAGAGCTATGATGGAAATGCTCTGACAACTCGTATATTGGTAATTGGTAAGCTGTTTCGCTGTGACAACTCGTACAATGGGAATTGGTGAGCTGCATCGTCGTCAGATGAAAATGACGGCATTTAACACAAAAGACTAGTCTGTAAGGCCCGATGTCGACCCAGCATCAACTTCCCACAAATGCCAACATATATCAAAGACCAAAAAGGTCTGTACAGGGGGCGGGCCTCGGGAACGAAACGTCCACCAGCAGAATCTCGCCATATACAGGTAAAAATTACAACACATATAAGGGAAGTGGGAAGAGGTGCCGACATACTCACAGAGCAATATGACTTCACAGTATAGCCTTTCGGTTAACCTATTCTGAAGCACATACCAAGAATCTAACGATTCGTGATATGTGTTGTATCTCAGGTACGCTTTCATTGTACCTGTTCATGTGGCAACTTGGATGATATGACCACACGGCCCCTAGCACCGCCATAAGCGGTATTAGATACAAATCTAAAGAGCTATGATGGAAATGCTCTGACAACTCGTATATTGGTAATTGGTGAGCTGTTTCGCTGTGACAACTCGTACACTGGGAATTGGTGAGCTGTATCGTCGTCAGATGAAAATGACGGCATTTAACACAAAAGACTAGTCTGTAAGGCCCGATGTCGACCCAGCATCAACTTCCCACAAATGCCAACATATATCAAAGACCAAAAGGTATGTACAGTGGGCCCGGCCTCGGGGACGAAACGTCCACCAGCAGAATCTCGCCATATACAGGTAAAAATTACAACACATATAAGGGAATTGGGAAGAGGTGCCGACATACTGACCGAGCCATATGACCTCACAGTATAGCCTTTCGGTTAACCTATTCTGAAGCACGTACCAAGAATCTAACGATTCGTGATATGTGTTGTATCTCAGGTACGCTTTTATTGTACCTGTTCATGTGGCAACTTGGATGATATGACCACACGGCCCCTAGCACCGGCATAAGCGGTATTAGATACAAATCTAAAGAGCTATGATGGAAATGCTCTGACAACCCGTATATTGGTAATTGGTGAGCTGTTTCGCTGTGACAACTCGTACACTGGGAATTGGTGAGCTGTATCGTCGTCAGATAAAAATGACGGCATTTAACACAAAAGACTAGTCTGTAAGGCCCGATGTCGACCCAGCATCAACTTCCCACAAATGCCAACATATATTAAAGACCAAAAGGTCTGTACAGGGGGCGGGCCTCGGGGACGAAACGTCCATCATCAGAATCTCGCCATATACAGGTAAAAATATTGGTAATTGGTGAGCTGTTTCGCTGTGACAACTCGTACACTGGAGATTGGTGAGCTGTATCGTGGTCAGATGGAAATGACGGCATTTAACACAAAAGACTAGTCTGTAACGCCCGATGTCGACCCAGCATCAACTTCCCACAAATGCCAACATATATCAAAGACCAAATGGTCTGTACAGGGGGCGGGCCTCGGGGACGAAACGTCCACCAGCAGAATCTCGCCATATACAGGTAAAAATTACAACACATATAAGGGAAGTGGGAAGAGGTGCCGACATACTGACAGAGCCATATGACTTCACAGTATAGCCTTTCGGTTAACTTATTCTGAAGCACATACCAAGAATCTAACGATTCGTGATATGTGTTGTATCTCAGGTACGCTTTTATTGTACCTGTTCATGTGGCAACTTGGATGATATGACCACACGGCCCCTAGCACCGGCATAAGCGGTATTAGATACAAATCTAAAGAGCTGTGATGGAAATGCTCTGACAACTCGTATATTGGTAATTGGTGAGCTGTTTCGCTGTGACAACTCGTACACTGGGAATTGGTGAGCTGTATCGTCGTCAGATGAAAATGACGGCATTTAACACAAAAGACTAGTCTGTAACGCCCGATGTCACAAAAGACTAGTCTGTAGTCTGGCTCTTCAGCTTGCCAGGTATTCTAATGGGATAATACAATATGGTGCAACAGCCCATCCAGCTATGCATATTCAATAATGCATAATTCAATATTATAGTAGTCATATTACTAGAATTAGTATCACGTATCCTATTGACAGACAATACGCACAACCGCTCTGTAGACCATCAAGTATTCTAAAGGCTCTTCAGCATCAAAGGCATAATATCATATACGATCGCTATATGCTCATTCAAAATGAAAAGTTCTTCGAACAGGAATACAAGCCCCGTCAACCCACTTGATTCTGGGCCAGAAGTTCATCTTTCTCACTACAGGACATGTTGCGATGGTCTTTCAAGTGCTTCAGCAACAAGCCAGGCATTGTCCTGAACGTAGCGTGTAGGCTCTTCATGACCTCGTCTGCCACCCACTTCGGGACTGAGGGTGACACGGTTGGGTACGGCGGCTGTGGGACAAGTGATTTTGCCTGTACGGGATGAGGGGTGCCGGTGACGGGGTCTTGTATTGCCCCATTAACGTGATGTACAGTTGAAGCGCCTGATTGTGCTGTTGTACTTTCTCACTATCGCTTAAATCCCATCGTTGTAAAATCTGGCGCATGTCATCATCGACGTGTTCGGCGTTTTCACCGTCGGTGGGATCGGGTAAGGAGATTATAGCGAGTGTAGCAGGCGTGGTTCCAGCCAACACGAGGCCTAGCACGGAGGTAGCCAAAGGCACTAAGATAGCCCAGATAAAGTTCTTTTTCTTCCGTGATTGTGGATCTCGCTTTTGTACCGTGTTGCGGAAACCTGTCTTGTACTTGACCAACTCGGTCTTCTGAGCTAGAGTCCGTGGAACTTAGCCTTTTATCATATTGAGTCCAATCTCATATAGACAGAACACCAGGGCGAGGTCCGCTCCATGGGCAATGATCCGGACCAAGTCAGACGGAGCTGTCTTCATCCCCCGGAGCGTAGGCGCATGCTTCCGTACTGGTACCAACATGATGCAACAACTAACGATAGGGTCCAAGTATGACGCGACAGAATAGAAAGAGAGAGAGAGAGGCAACAACAACAAGCTATTACATATCAACCCTTTTATTATTCCCTCCAGCACAGCCTACCCAAGCTGGTGGAGACGCATTGGTTAGGTTTACATCACGCTCTTGTACGCTCGCTCTGCCTGGTTCAATTTCAATCTGCGATATGATAAACTGCCCTTGTGCTTCTTTCTTCGGCATATGTAGATGTATGGATTCTCTGCGGGAAATATTTGGGCCCGCAGTTGAATATGGTCGAGGATGGCTTAATTGTTTCGTGTACTGTGGTAGTCTGTGGTGTGGTAGGTACCGTACTTGGCTGCGTCTGCATCCGGTGGGGCCTGGTGGTCGGACGGGCGGTCGCTCGAGATGTGATCGGGTCGATGGAGTTTCGTGTCCCACTTGAACTGCCGTCCCCGACGTAGAGGTTCTAGGTTGGTTGAGTATCGAAATGACGGTTGCCACGTCCTAGAATGCACCCTCATACAGCAACCCCAGTTGGGCTACAAGAAAACTTATTGATGCAGATGCATCAATGCCGGCGGAAACGTTTGTAGCTTATAATCTGCGTATTACAAGCCGATTACGTGTGGTCACGATGCACCATTATGGTTAAGAAAAACGTCGATTTGTTTGTTTTCATTACAGGTTTGACTAATGTAGTTCGCGCAAGGACCCATCTGGAAAGTGTGGGGTTAGCCGGAAGTTAAGTGCTTGCTGGCAAAATGTGCACATGAACCGCATGTCCAACTAGGACTTTGAAAGTAATGTTCCCTGGTTGACGTATTAAGTCACTTCATATAGCCTGATGTAAGAGTTCGCGCTGTGGCATTATATGGGACCCATCATCAAGCCACTATTTCTTTATTGATGTGTGTCATTGTAAATTAAGCCTAGATCGACTTTCTTTACACATCAATCCGATCCGCGTGTTTTACTGTTTCGAGATTTTAGTAACTCGTAGTTCAATCTAAAACATTTTGCTGCAGACGTACAGGTGGAATAACTTGGATCATGTATGGTCATCGATTTGGTCTCTCAGCCATAATAAAATGGTACTAAAGGACATTTATTCGATTAATTCATTACAACAGAATTAATATTAATGTGTTAACTAGGAACGGGTGATACAATCATGTCATTTTGCGATATGAAACTAGTTGGATCACTCCACGGCACGTCTGTGAAGTATGGCTCGAGAAAACACCTGTTACTCGTCCAATATCAAGATGGCCGCTCCCATGTTTACTGAATTCAGATATCCGGCGCCGCCGGGAATGAGCGTGATCACAGCATCCAATTGTCCTTTGTCGGGTTTGAAGACGGTGTCAGCGGCAGTCGCCCTCTGTCCATGTCCGAACGTAGACCAAAATGTTATTTCTCTCGGTCATGTCGGTTGAAGCATGAATTAGAGAGAAATTGCTTTCTCTGGTTGGTGTAATGTGTTTATGTAATCAATTGTTTTGTTTAACAATTGGGCTTGACCACAGGGCGGTGTTTCCCGCCCTGGGATATGTATTAAACTAAGGAGTTGTAATGAAGTTTCCATTCAGCACGACTGACTGGGACCGTGCTGGTAAAATTTGTAACAAAATTAATATTTGCATATGATAAGTTAATGGCAATTATACTTGATGGTTATAAATTGATGACACATGTTGGTTTAGGTTTTATGTATTAAAATTTTGGATATTGTTTCTTATTTGATTATGTCTTAAAGGATCGTTTATATACTTGTTGCCTAATTGAGTATGTGTTTGTAGTACATGTTATTGCTTAAATTAGTAACCGCTCTACCCCCATAGAGAGTATGCCGGGCTGCAATGGGTTGGGGGCAGGTTTCCTCCCTATTATGACTGATTGTGGTCGGGGGGTTGTTCCTGGCCGGCGGCAGGCATTTTTCTGTATAGGATATTTTCTAGTTTTATCTGAAAACAATTTGTTTAACGAGTTGTTTCAATATAGCGCTGATATGCTCTATCCGTGTGATGGTGTTTGATGTCGTTAATATGACCTCCTCGGTGTATCATAATATTGTGGGAATGAATGGTAATCTTCTAGCGGTGTTTTGTCAGAATAAAGAGAGCGTACGGTCCCAGCAGTATTACCAAATATGGAGTTATGTGTTGATTATTGGTGATTTGTTTATTCATAAACAAATGGAACCGGGTACCAGAGAACTCCGATTCCTGTGGAGAGTCTTTATATCCGTTTCATCTGGTTGACGAGGACCCACGCATTACAGGTACTCGGCCAGCTTTGCCACTTCACGAAGTAATACGTTTTGCATCAGCATCGTTGGATCTTCAGGGTGCGTTCCACACTGTAGTGATCTGCTCCGGAGCTCTGCACGGGCTGTAACTCCGCATAGTAGGGTCATTCTACCATTGTGGTATATTTTCTGTCCTACAACCCTCTGGTACAGTTAATGGCATTATCCGGCAAAATAGCTGTACAGGATATAAGCTTGGTGCATTATGTCTGTGTACATTCAAAAATTATGATACATTTTAACAACTTTTTTTTATAATTTTATACACGTTATTATGGCTTATTGGCTTGTCACTAGAAAAGTTGCGCTGTCTACCTATGGATTATAATGTGTTCATTTGGAGTATTTCACAGGCGAAAATGCGACAGAACCTAAATCATGAATCAACAAATCAGTTATTCATAGTCTTTTTTAACCGTATATATAGGATTTTTTTTCTGTCATCAAGGTAATTGTCAACACCGTTACCTCTGGATATTTAGGGATATAAGATGCCAATTATTGTCAATTGGAACATGTTTATACCTCTGGGAATATAAGCAAAGGAACGACCATTGGCTTGTGAAATGAATTTATACAAGAAGAATTTTAAATTAGGAAAATGTCCAAAAATGTTCACCTCCAAAGAGCCGTATCTTTACAGCATGTCAACACCGTTACCGTTTTACAGCCATAAATCAGACTATGCCGACTATATTTCTTGGTTGACTGAAGGTAACCCGACAGGATTCACCTCAGGTGATCTCGACATGGAAACCTGGATAAAACGGGACAATGTTGTATAAAATTTATGGTAAATACGTCACTGTCAACTACGTTACTATTTGGTAACGTACCGGGGTAGTTGAGATTTTGATAACGTAGTTGACAGAATTGTTGTCAACTACGTTACTTTTTGTCAACACCGTTACCTTTTTGTCAACTACGTTACCATCTGAATTCACATACTTCAATTTTCAATGAAAACTCATAGACAGATGATTATTTTAAACTTCAATCTTCCACACTACAGTTAAACAACTTGTTTCTCAAATAACCCCATTAGCTTGATTTTTTGTCGATTTGGTGTAGATCAAACATTGGATTTACACACAATGTGCAGTAGATAAACCGTTTCGTACCATAAGTGAGAAAACTCATCTCTCTTCATATTTGCAACAACCAAGAGGACAGAAATACAACCTATTATCGTGAATCTTAAACTTTATCACTGTTGGCAACTATACCAGCTGGTCTCTAAACTGTCCACAACGTAGTTGACACAACTATGCTGATCAAATGGCATCGTTGTTAAAAGTATAATTTATAAAATGTCCCAATGGTATTATAATGCTCTTCTGTTTTCTAGGTAACTATAAAAACTAAAAACGTACAAGAAAAAACAAACAATTTATTTTGGAAAATTTCCTGCCCAAATTATACCGTAGTGGTAGAATGACTCAGTAAACGTGCCTTAGAGATATTCCAGTCGGTATACCGTGAGTTGACGGGGTAGGCGCCGTGTGATCACAAAGTATTCGTCACTCCAGTTGGGATGGTACAATTTTCATCACAATTTTCGAACTTACCCTTGACTTACTGATTCGCACTTGGTCCCTACTTATAGAGGTAACAGGACAGTTCGGATTTGGGTTTCGATGCGCTGAATATTGCGGTGATAGGCTCGATTTTACCCGTCCACGAGTTTCGGGAGCACATCGATGTATTCCTGGCCGTAAAATGCTTGTACATCTGGCCTCTGAAAGTGCGATTGAAACTTTCGATGATTGAGACCTTTGGTCTCCGGTTCTGTGGAAAATGGCGTCGAGAAGCTCGATGTAAATGTCTTGATTTTTTAACCAGGCTTGGACTTGCGATCGACGAACCCCGTGGGGCTTGGTAGTCCGTTCACCCCAATACACGCTGCAGAACTCTCAAGACTGTACATGTAGTTTAAGTTGTCTAACACCTTCTCCCAGTGATTTTTCAAGACGACTTTTTATACGCCCGCTGAAAAGCGGATGTGTTATGGGATGATGGCGCTGTCCGTCCGTTCGTCCGTTTCGTGTCCGGATTGTATATCGCACACTTTTCAAGCTACTGATATGAAGTTTGGCAGGTAGGTGCATTAGGGGGAGACGACGTGTCATGCATTGCTTTCGCTCATGTAGGCCGTTTCCATGGCAACCAGACACACGTAGGCTACCCTCTTTACCTCAGCCATTCTAAATGTAGTTTCACTCGTGTCCGGACTGTGTATCGCACACTTGTCAAGCTACAGATCTGAAGTTTGGCAGGTAGGTGCATTAGGGGGAGCTGACGTGTCATGCGTTGCTTTCGCTCATGTTGGCTGTTTCCATGGCAACCAGACACACCCTCCTTATCTCAGCCATTGTAAAGGTAGTTTCTCTCGTGTCCGGGCTGTATATTGCACACTTTTCAAGCTACTGATCTGAAGTTTGGTAGGTAGGTGCATTTGGGGCAGACGATGTGTCATGCATTGCTTTCGCTTATGTGGGCCGTTTCCATGACAACCAGACACACCCTCTTTATCTCAGCCATTCTAAATGTGGTTTCTCCCGTGTCCAGACTGTGTATCGCACACTTTTCAAGCAACAGATCTGAAGTTTGGTAGGTAGGTGCATGAGGGGGAGACGGTGTGTCATTCATTGCTTTTGCTCATGTGGATCGTTTCCATGGCAACCAGAACACCCTCTTTATCTCAGTCATTGTAAGGATAGTTACCTCAAGTCCGGGCTGTATATCGCACACTTTTCAAGCTTCGGATCTGAACTTTGGTAGGTAGGTACACCGCCAACCGCTTGCACCGCTTTACACCGCCAACTATGACATGTAAATCCATACAATGCTGAAAGTTTTCAATTCACTGTTCCATCTGTTTAGACTGATATGTTTTTCGGGCGTATTTTGAGTTCAGACTGAGCTCTTGTTTACGTTAGGACAGCCTTTATGATGAGGGATCTTTGGATATCACTTCATTGGGCTCTGCCAGTGCGTTTTGTAACGCTGTTTTGTTTCTACTTTGTTTTCTAAATATTATGCAAAACGGAATTGACGCGTGCAGACGATCTCCTGTCAAGGCTTTGGTGTAAGACCTCCCATTGAAAAGGTAATATCCTGGACAAATGACTGACCAACCTGTAACCATCTGGGTCATCTTAGCCCCAGCAGGGACCTAATGACAGTATCATTAGGTCCCTGCTGGGGCTAGGGTCATCTATACGCGGTAAGACCATCTTATGGATGGCGAAGTGTTCGCAAATGATGACTGACAAAACAACTTGCAGCTGATCCTTTGTCAAGTTATATTTTGTGAGTCTTACACCAAATGATTTCCTGATTACCAATTACCTCTGCAATTTACAGTCGATCAACCGGTTAATCGGCAGTCAGCTGGGGGCGCCATAATCCGTTTAATTTTCACACCTCTGTAAGTGCATGGTCAAGACAGTGACTTCAGAAAAATAGATTCAGATCTAAAATGACAGTATTTAGAATTGGAATTTCGAATTGCTTATTTTAAAAAAGGAATATCTATTTAACTGGGTGAAAAAAAATCAACTGCTTTCCTCAGTCAGGAGGAATCGATCAATAGGATGGCCTATCCTAATAACAAGTACCGGTAGATCTCTCGCTTGTTATTGAAAAAGAAATGGCCCATTGTTCCATACTATATCTAGGATACACTGTAAATGCTTTTCTTCTTTTGGCAAATAAAACGATGTCATTCCGAATACGAGTCACTCCTAGCCCTAGTATGGAATACCTGGGACGAATATAGATATTTAATAGTGTCCCACAGAATACTATCTGCCACAGGAACATTTTGTCTTGTCAATGAATGAAGGGAAGTAACCTTGTATGGCAGATTGCATCAAAAGCCAATTTCCATTTCCCGCTAAAACGAGTTAAGTCCCTTGGCAAATATCGCCGATGTTGATTGGTTTGTCATCGATCACGTGATAGGTGTGCCATTTTCAGATGCGACGAGAAAGGAGAACATGTAGAATGGGTTGTCTCAGTGCCGGAGAAACTTACGTTAGTCCGTGCGTCAAATACACTCTCTTCTTCTATAATTTACTATTTTGGGTAAGTAAAGATGTCAAAAAAGGTACGGGGTTGACCTCTAAACATATCATAACTTAGAACAAACGGAGTAAAGTTCACCATGTTCAATGTGTTGACAGTGCTGTGTTGTTGTTGACAAACTGCCAACATAGTAGTCGCCCTTGGCCTTGCCCTGAGCGGATTATATACTCGAAAATCTGATTAATCAAATTTTCCCACCTCTTGTCAGTCTTTTGGCGATTTCTTCCCATGACTTGGAGTGTCATTGGTCATGAAATTCACCGACTTGGCGATCTAGACACGAAGAATTATTGAAAGAAGAATAATGAAAAATAAATTTCATATTTACATTTATTTTGTATGTAATATTAGGGTGTTTACATCACGTGACTTAAGCAGGGGACATGCCGCGAACGACGGCATTTCACACAGTCAGTGCAATACAAAGCCGAAGTTTGCAGTGTTTGTGATATAAAAAACACACAATAATTATATCAATATAAAGCTTATTCATTCGTTTTTTTATGTGCGAAGTTTAGTGAAAATGTAAGGGTTATTGATCCTGAAATGGACGATTTAATCTCGGAAGGTCGAGGCGAAAACAGGGCTCGCCACGATGGCACATGGATTTTTGTGATTTTCGCGAAATCGGACATGAAATATATCATAAAACCCGGCTGCCAGAACTTACAGGCAGACATGAAATGTTGTTATAATCGGAATCAGTAGGTCCCAAATAGACTGAAACCGAATGTGCAAATTTTTAAACTGCATTTTAAAGAAAATATCCGCATTTGACTGAAATTTTCGAAAAAAACACACAAAAACGTTGGATTTTAAGCTGTAAATCAATAAAATCGAGTTGTATAAATTTGCACAAATAGCTGTGAATTACGGAAGTATGTACGAAGAAAAATAGGTAACTTACTATGCTTATCCATCTGGAAAACCGAGCCGGCTTTTCAATCGAAAACTGGCACCATATTTCGAAAACGACAGTGTGGCGCAGGTTTGTTGCAGCGCGCATTCAAGTGAAAGTTTGAACACGACGGATTTTATAGATTGAAAATATCGCTGGGCACCGTCGCTGTTCTGTATGACAGACATGTATAACGACTGAATTTATAAACAACATATCCCATATTTATGACATCCGTTTGATTGAAGTTTGTAGATAGAATATTAACGAAATAAACGTTTTTTTGATGGCAAAAATTGTGTGAAAAACACTTTGAACGGCAACTTGGCGCAATTTGGACCCATAAAATTCCCTTCCAGAGAAACGAATGATACAGATTCGAAAAATTCAGTTATTTTCGAGTAAAATGGGTACTTGACTGTACCTGATTTCATCCATGATACACTGTGTCTTTAATTTCCGAAAAGAGTACTTTCGACCAACGTCGTCAAAACAAGCAGGTTTGTTGCAGCGAGCATGAACTTTGAACACCACGTGGTCTATAGTACAGTCCACATGTCAAGGTCACTCTACATCAACGTGATAACGTGCACTTTCTGATTTAAAATAATTGGCAAGTACTCACAGGATATCCATTATCTCCTTGCAATTTCCATAAAATCTCTAAAAAAAAGACTGAAATCATTGTCACAGACAGCAATGCGTTCCCGCTCGTATAGCTTGGGTAGGCCTACGGCTGCCACAAGATTAACATTAGGAAACTACAGATAGCATAGGGCCTAAAAAAAACAACTAAAAAAAAAACGGTGTCTGATTTTTAGATATTATGCCTAGTTCACAGAACATACTGAAGTTTCAGAAATTTTCAAAGTACAAAAATAAATATTAAGAAAACGAGCGGCAGACAATATAGCAATCCGTATCCCAGCACGAAAGAAATATATTATAACATGTGCTTCAAAGTGAAAAGTATATAGGGCCTAGGCCTATCGACTGATTCCACTGTTTCAACGTAAGTTTAGTGCATGCCATGCTTGTATTTATCAAGGAAGAAATGAGTCTGAATTCAGTCTAATTTTCTTATCTTTTTTTTTTGTAAACTTTTGTTCCATATCACAGGGACGGCGGAACGGGGGGATGCCTCCCCCCCACCACCAATATTTTCAGCAAAAAACAAAACAAACTGAACTCTGCTGATCAAGTAGAACAAACCAGTGTTAGTGACATGGTGAATGCTTGATGAACATTTCAATTGAAATTATACATGTATATTTAAATTATTTATGCTTTCGAACATCGATCATTTGTTTGATGGCGAATAAAAACAATGTGGTGAGAAACAACAAAACCGGTAAAACAAATTGACTTGACACAGGCGAAGAGTTTTTGTTTTATTACCGCTTACAAAACGATTTCGGCTATTTAAAACCGCTGGAACTTCCGGGTCTAGGCGGCCCCTGGACCTCTCACCTATATTGGTGCTGTGATAGTGGCCCCTCCAATCACCAATTGCTTCCGTCGTGCCTGGATCAAGCCTCTGAACATGAGCCTTTGTTGTCATTTCACATTGCTGTTGTATCACTTGCTGCTGTGTATTCTACCACTCTTTCACTTTGGTGTTTCAATTTCGAATCAACATAAAACAACTTAATTCTAGCATGATGAAATAGTGTCACTGGTACGATATTGTTTTTATCTGACTGCTTGAAGTTTGTGACCAATATTTCCTTTAATTGGAGAACACAATCGATGCGACGTTTTCTGGGCCACTATAAACCCGGTGTATGCCTACTAAATTAATATAAATAGATTTATTATTTACTAAGTTATATATTAAACATTTACAGTACAAAAGTAATCATTGTTGGCGAGTAATCGACCCTGATTAGTAATTAATGCATGGAAGAAATGGTATATCAGAATTAACATTTATACAAAATGATAAATAATATTCCATCATCTTCTGGTAGATTCATATTAATATTAATAGCCGTGGTTAAGATATTGAGCAGTTTTCCATTCTTCAGGGGAGCATACTATTTATGGTATAACCATGATGGCGTCCTGGACGGCACCCACATACCCCTTGTCAAATAGGAATGTATATGAACATTAGATTTACGAAGTGCAAAAATGCAGTTTTACCTATTTCTTTCAAAGTACATTCGGTGCTATAATTGTCAAACAAAATAGTTTTTTCGATTATTGATGTGGAAATTCTAATATGGACGATGGCTGAATATTGACTGCCGGATCTGACACTTGCTAAGTCAACCAAGACTATGGAGAGGAGCTCAAGAGGAACAGAAGTCTTGAGCAAGCAGATCTGAAATAAACATACGGTACTAGAAACTACAAGACGATTGGCGAAGTAAATGTGCAGTTTATGTTATTCATGACCAGTTGACCGCGACAAAAAGGAACATGAATAAGCAACTGAAGTGAATAAGAGACTCGGCAATCAGCCAGCAGTTTGAAAAATTGGTGGAAATGAAATACAGAAAGATTGATGAGGAAAAAACAAAGCAGGAACTTTAGGACACAGTACAGAAACTACAGGTCGAATGAGAAAGATCTACACCAGAATATTGAAACAATACTGGAGAAAAGCAGGAAGATGATTAACGAGTACTGCATAAAAGGGTCGAAATGCTGAAAGTGAAAGTTGGAGAACAGAATGAAAAGCCATTGTTTGAAATAGAAATGAACATTTAGGAGTTTAGTTCCTGGAAAACGAGAGCAAGATTTTACAAGAAGTGAATTGATATCATTTTAGGATTCAGAATTGTAGTCGTATAACTAATGATTTATGAACGTTTGAAGATGGCATTAGACAGGTTGTGAAGGAACTTTTATTATATCTCTGAATGTGAGCATGGATCATAAAAAAGTTCTGTTATCACATTATCTCGGATGTTCAACTTGGTGAATCAATCATCAGACCGAAGCGCATTTGCCTGACTGGTGGGATAATGGATGGTATAGATGAATATATGTATATTTTCAAAGAGTTAAATGAAAGTTAATAAAATAAGTTCCTTTTCGAATACATTTTTTTTTTCAAAAGAAAATCCTCATCTTTTACTCATTCCCATTGATGTCAGATCGAGTTTTTAATTTTCCACTATACCTTGACCTCTGTGACGTACTCTTGTTGGTGTGAATTGCGCCAAACATTGACACAATTATAAATAATTTGATTCCTCGCCATTAAACTAAACATGAATGTAATAACATTGAGAAAATGAAACCATATCAAATTAATATGGATCCAAACTCGTTACTTGGTTGTTCGTGTGAAGTCAACTAGCTACATGGATGGTTAGCGATGGGGGCCATTTGTGGATGCCGCAAACATACCTTGTGAGTTGTGCCCAACATGGGCTGCATTAATTAGATTCATCTCCATTCAACATGAATATAAATAACATTGAGAAATAAAACTGCAGGCAGATAATATGTTCCCTCTTGCTTTGTTGGTGTGGTTGCCCAACATTGTGTTATTTGTCCCTTTTGTTTCATCTCCACATCTATTAAACCGTATCAAATAGGCCTGATCTTGATTATTCTTGTTTATATGGACAGAACGGTTGCTGGTGTGAGTTGTACCCAGGAAGACATTATTGAAGATCTTCATTAAACATTCAGAGAAAATATGATCAAATAAGAGAGATTTTCCCCATTTACGTTTACAGCACAGTTGTTGGTGGGATCATACCACTTTTAGGAGGTGATGGCGTTGATTGTTGACATCGCTCCTGCCAGCACCATGAAGTTACATCAATTCACCTCCATATTCCTTCTACGGTGTCGTCTTCATATTATGTTATATAACACACCTTTCCGTTCTGTTTTTCTTATTAATATTCATCTAGCAGTTTCATTTGGTTGATTTGTTCTTCTCTTATTGGCATTCAACTGACATACAATTCAAACATATGTTTCATATTGCTTTGGATAGTTGTGCCCGCCCTCTGTACATGTCATTTGACAAATACAATTGTTTGTTTATTATCTTGGTGGGAAATTTACCACACTATGTCGGGCATTACAGTTTAGTCTAGCTTTCTGTGTATTACCGTATTGCATTCACCATGTTTACCCCACGTTGAAACATTTACTCCATCAGATGCCCTTGATGTTCATCCATTAACATCAGATGAGTTACTTCTTTGTGGTCATCTGTCATCACAGCTCCCGAGCTAGACTATCTGATAGCGATTCCCTTAAGCCGGTGCTATAGGGGCTTTGTAGGTATACTTCATAGTTTCCACAAGAACATCTGCAATAAAAGCGAGGCTAACATTCCAAAGGCTACGTCTTAGAATCCTTCGAATTCTGGTCTGAATTTGAGGTGCAGAGGAAGGCTTTTCTGTGAAGTCATACGGCTGCTTTTTAGCCGCCAGACGTCGTCATTTTGTCCAAACTATTACATATCTCTCCAATATATTCTTACTGCAAAAAATACCATTCTTGCGTTCCTGTTATGTATTAGGTTTAGTCTGTATGCACTGCGGAAATAATCGCGTTCAAGCCATTTTAACACAATAATTGTGTTGAAAATAACACAAATTGTGTTAGAATCAACACCAATTTGCGTTCAACACAAACCCATCTTTATCCTCACCTTGTAGCTTTGAGACAAGAATTTGTGTTGATGAACATACAGGAATATCGAATTCACATGTGCAATTTCACCGACATAATATTTCAGTGTAACAAGGGTTTTTAGACATTTTTTTACTTCATTCTACCAACAGAAGTCCGCTCTCCGCTCCTCTCCAGCAGTCCCATCATGATATACTTTGTCCTGGTATATATATTGCAAACAAATAATAATGTTAGTGGTACCGACATTAAAATCGATGTCTTAATTGCGATGTGAACATCAAAATCAGAAGTATAACACATACAATACAACTATTTGACTGCAATAATTTATGCAAATTTATGCATAATTTATGTTAATTTATTGACAATGAAACCTTAAATGTATATTGTCTGTGTCATCTCACATACAGGGAGTAATCCAGAAATTATTTGGGGACGCCGGTGGGGGAGGGTCGAGGGAGGGGGGTATCCCCCCCCCCCGTCGCAGAGCGAAAATAAAAATGGAATTTGACATGCATCTAATGAAATAAACAATTATGCTCCCTGGATCAGTGTAGAGTACTATATCGAGGATTCTTGAAAATCACATCAACAACAATAAAGCCGAATGACAAACTTCATGTATCAATACTGTTTTGTGTTCATTCTTTGTGGAAATTTCATTACCTATATGTCAATCCGTCTTTCTCTCATGTCCCTAAATTTGTCTATTAAGAAGTTCCATGCCTCCTCACTGAAAGTTTCCGATCCCACCAGGATGATTCTCATTAGTTTATCCAAACTGCTGGCACATTTTCGTCGCTGTGCTGTTGTTGTACATTGTTAGGCCTAGGTGTTTCAATTTCCTGAGAATGTTCTGATTGTTCCTGGTCAGAAGTGTCCCGTTCGTCAGTTTCATTTTCGTGTGTATCGTCCACCGAAGCACCAGTTTCCGTGTCTCCGCCACGTGCACGTTTTATAAATGCAAAAGAGTTCGCTGATCACTAGGTTTATCGTCTACACATTTTCGTTTTGACCAGTAGGTAGCAGCCTTTTTATTATGGCTGAGACCAGACGTTCTTGGACGACCCATTTTATCAAATCGTGTAAACCGTGCTCTTTTAAATTATACGACGACAACTTTTGACGATCGGTAGGTGCGCGTATAATTGTCAGACTCGAAGCGGAACCGGACTGGAGTACACTACTCTCGTCAATAATAAAACAGTGAAAGTTGTTCACTATTTGAAGTATACTTCAACCTTGAGAATGTATTTAATATACAAAACTAAACTGTAGTCGATGAGAAATAAACGTTGTTTTTGTAAAAATCCGATGTGTCCTGTCCGTTTAACTGTAAATTTCAAGTCGGAGTTTTTCCATGTTCTGCTGAATTGTAGTGGCGCGTAGGCTCTAACACAGTGCTATGATGTCTGATTTACCGCAAGGTTTAGTTTGGATTTTTATTTATTTTTATTTTTTTCGTTTTCATTTGGGCGCGAGAGTTTGGGCGCCCATACCGGTATACCGGTAGCAAAACCTTCCTGAATTACTCCCTGACATAATTACAAGTAAATTAAAAAATCCATGCAAAAAAAATTGAATACAGGTTGATTTTATCAATTAAATATGGACGAAAACATAGTTTTGGGTGCAAATTTGATACATATTCCTACGAAGTAGGCTACAGATCGCAAATTGTCCGGTAATGAGTGAGTGAGTCAGTCCATCCGAATCCTTTCGTCGGCAAAATAAGGAGAACCGTTGACATTAGAACCTTGATTTTTGGCATGAACGTGCATTAGGGCATTGTTACCAGCAAGTTCTGATCTGAAATAATTCTGATTAAAATTAGATTTATAATTAACACTTCAGTATATTGTTATATATATGTAAGCTGTAGCCTGTATCCTGTTTCACATCCAAACATGTCATGTCATCATTGCCAAGAAAACTGTGGTCCGTTTTGCTAGAATATATAATATAATGTGAAACAAGGAAACCGGAATAGTACATTCATCAGATTGCCGATACCCAAAATGTGTTGTCTCATATATCTAGATAACAACGTGATGTAGAGACGCTATTTATTCGTCTTTGTACCGGTTATGCTCAGGAGAATCACATAGAATCATTATTATCTTGTGCATAGAAGGTGTTGGTCTCGAGCTGAATTACCGTAAACTACAAAAATGCTACCTTTCTATACTATAGTACTATATATAAAAATTTGGTGTATTGTTGGGAAAATAATGTGATTTAAAAAGTTGTTTTGATCCTGGACAAGGGCACTAAAAACCACTAAAGAGATGTAGATGTATTTTCACACGTAAAGCTTGAAATCTAGTGAACCTATATTATTCAATCTGTTTCCTTTAAAAAAAAAATGTAAAATTAAATCGGTGATCGTTATTTATTTTGGAATGAAGGCGCATTAGGAGACTGTTACCAACAAGTCCTGAGCTGACCTATTTTTGATGGAAATTTCTGGTGATTTTTGATGAAAATCAGTGGCGATTCTGACTTGGGCGGTGCCCATCTTAATATAGGCAGGATTTCAACTGGGGGTGGGGATTTCCGAGAGTTCAGTTCGCGTTCGAGTCCTAATGCCTACTGTACTTCGTAGGTCCTGTGACGTTAGTCACACTGCTCATGTATGCAAATGATATGCAAATTAGGAGCTTACTATCAACCAATCAGGATCCTTGATGGAATATTTTAAAACAGTGACACTTGAAGTATATGTGTTCTAAAAATTATGAAAATTGAGCGAATATGTAACGATATCCATCATTTCAAAGTTGAAATTCCTTTGTGCCATGGGATTTTGGCATTTCTCATAGGCTCCATGTTGGCATGTCCCCCAAAAATCGTCATTTCCCGAACTTCAAAATGTTTGACATCCGCGAATACTGGACGGATTTTCGTTCTGTAAAGTTTTTTCTTCTAATACAGGTTCTGGCTTTCAAGTGATGTATAAATTGTATGTGTGTGATGAACATTTTTTTTTGGTGTAAAATACCTAGTAATATTAATATTAGTCATTATTACGAGTTGCCGGGACATTCTCTTAGGATATCCCTACTTTCCGTGTATCATAAAACCTCATTCAGTCTGGTAGAACGATAATAATAATTATTATGCAGGAGTCGAGCAAATCATTTGATCGGAGAATGGAGGTTGTTATTTCGTCTGCTACGAAGTTTTCCCGAGCCAGGAATATCACCTGATATGTATTTTATAAATCATTGTTATGAAGCGCCAAGCAACTTTGAAAAACGTCTTCTCACAGAAGCGCCAGAGGTTCAATGAAGGTAAATCTTTTGTTGGCGTTCGGTTGTTGTTGTTCTAAAACGTCCGCTTCCAAAAAATATTTTAATTATATCACACACGTGTGCGCTCGCTCGCTCGTATGTAATCAGTCTATTAGATCTACTATGAGATATAATATGGCTAGTAGCTAATCTGAAGTTAACAGTACGCGTACACTTGAATCCAGTATTAAAATGGAGATTCCTGAGTAATCTATTTTTAGCCTATTTGACCATACATTGTAACAGTTGACACACATTCCGATGGTATCCGTTTTCACTCGTCTGCTGGTCCTGGAATTCCATTAAGATAAACTTATTACTAAGAAATCGATTATAAAATCATTGTTGTGTTTTAAATTTAGTAATTTATAACCAGTTGTTTATTTTTTTTTGTGTGTACTTTAATGTCCATTGATTATTTTTATGTACTCTTCAGATGAGGCACCTTGAAGTTGAATGCCAAATAAATACATCCATAGAGAATGGCTCCCTGGTGATGCCTGATTGGATTCTTGTATTCTAACAAATCTCTGATCTTGACCTTTCTCACTCCAAATTTGTGTATCTTTTCCAGTTTCCTGTCTTATTTAGGACTAGAAACATTTATTTTTCTCAACTGCTCTGACAGAGCACCATTCCCTATGCTAATTTCAAAAAATCGCCTAAGGCCGAGAGGGGGGGGTCCCCCCCCCCTCTTGGACTCTCTCCCCCCCCCGCTCCTTCAATCGGTTGCTTCGCTCCCTCTGGTGTCCGGCACTAAATAATTTCTGGGCAGAACCCTGGGCTCCCCTCATAAACGTGTGAAATCCCCACCCCCTGGGGCATAAACTTGTGAATCCCCAGGTAATCCCCACTAAGCCCAATCCCAATCTAATTAAAATTAAATCCTATATCTGCTCCCCCATTTGGATATGGGAGGATTCCACGCAAAACTGTACCACTAACTCCCATTTCTGTCTGTCCTTGACGGAATATGACATTAGAAACACCAATAACTTGGAAAACATCATAAACAAACAAAGTTCCCTGTACCTTATTATCTAAAATGTGTCAATGAATTGCATAAGATGAAAATAAACAAGTGCCCCGATGAATTATTTGTACAGTTTTTAGTTTAGCGGAACAAAACACAAATGACATTAGTAACATTTGTGTTCCTTATGTCATTTGTCTGTCAAAATCTATTTCGTATATGTACAAGAAATTTCTTACAACAGAAGCACTTGCACATGCTCAGTGGAATTAGGCCAAGCATATTGATGTATCTGTACCATTGTCAGTGTAGGTCATTGCCCATGCTGTAATATTGAGCCTTTTCAAAAACGTTCTGTCATTTCCGTCAAGGGAGTTGGATGGACATGACACTAGAAACGTTTTCCCTGTATTGGTATTTTATACACTGGCAATGGTACATATATCTCAATAAGGTCAAGCTAGTACCACTGTAAATCTTTAATTGATTAATTTAATTGACATTTGTTTTGTGGTGAATATTTTAAAAAAAGTTGGACAGACATATGACATTAGAACAAATGACATTAGAAACATTTACATTTCTGTCTCTCTATTATACTGCAGATAAGAAATGTGCAGTGTAAAACTGTTTATATTCAGATATGCATACTGTACATTACACAACATTTGTGGGTTTAGCAAACACAGTACAAGACACAAGTCAGTTTTTTAACATTTTTAATGTTGCAAACGTCATTTTCCGGTGAGACAGACAATTTGACGGAAAGTGATACACTTTTTCGTGGAATATGTCGCTTGTAGGATCTAAAAGGCTTGGAGCATGGAGTTAAATATAGAAGGAGAAACTACTCCACCAGATCAAAGTGTTCAATGTAAGATTCCGCCACAGCAGGGATTCGTCGGATTAGCCTATGTATACTTGGGGGATTAAAGCAGGTTCGGTCATGTTCGGCAGTTGTCGGATTCCCGCGCATGCGCCCCATCGACGTCATCAAAGCTATTATAAGTTGAGTGTATTGGAAATGTGAATTGGTACTTAGCCGCCCGCTGTGCACGCCGCCGGGGAGTTTTGAGTTTGACCATGGAGGGAAAGAGATCTCCGCTGCTCGTTCTTAACCGTTGGACCAATATTCGCATTTGAAGTTTTTACTTTACTGCCCTATAAATCAATAGGTCAAGGTCAATGCCACTTTTGGATACAAATATGCACATCTTCAGACTTGGGTCTAAACGTCTGCCGAATATCTAAGCTCTATATCAAAGGCTTCATGTCGTTTTTTCGAAAAGAAGAAGTGCTTGGAATAATAAGAATAATAATAAACAGAATAACAGTAGGTCTATTCCATTGGAAATGGAAAGACCTAATTATAAGGAGTCTTCCGACTTTTGTCGGAAGCCTAAAAAAAATCGTTTAGGTTTTACCTGTAAATGTTTTGCCCACCCGCTCAGAGTTTGCAATGGTCGCTGTGAGGCTCAAAACTTGGCGGCGAGAGAGAGATATCGGCAGTCTTGTACTTCCGTAGAGCGTTTTTGTATTTCGTCAGTTTCATACGACAGCGGTTACAAAGAAATGGTGGATGAACGTCATCGATATCACGCTGGATATCTATGCCACACGCCTGCAAGATTTGTTTCTTGAATTTCTGTTTCGGAAACGGGTTTCCATCGAAAGGATACAAGCTTTCGGTCCCCGCACACAAGCGACAGGCTAACCGAAGTTGTTTCACATGCAGGTCCATTTTTCTGCCGTGAGAAAGAATATCTTCGTTGTGCTGTTGGTGTTGCTCTTAGTCAGAAAATTTTGTAAATAAGTTGTCGAACATGTATTTTCAGCTCTTATATATCAAAATTTGAGCAGCACACGCTCACCGTATACAATATAGAGGCCATTTTCATTTGTGATAGATACAGGAATTGTTTATTATGCATCCCGTTCTCAAATAGTCTCTAATGGGGTAGAAATTTATTTTTACTCACCAGGGAACCACCAGTGTGAATTGTACTGTTGCGCTTACCGTTCCTCGTTTTCATTAATGAGATTGTTTATTTTAGCATAATATGCTTACTTGATCTCAAGCTTTTTAAATAAGTCTTATTTAACTCCGTGGTACATGTATAACGTAATTAGAATAAAATGAACTGTTGATATTCGTCAGCCTATATAATAGCTTTAATACTGATGCCCATCAAGAACCCCATCGGGCCAGAAGTGATCTTCAATACACACGTATTGAAGATCAATTAGCGATTACATGTAGCACGCAGGGGGTAAAACGGTCTTGGCTGACTCATTAGTTAATAGCTTTGAGGCAGCGAAAAAAGGCCAATCTAGTGTTTACAAAATTGCATTTTATCCAAATTCAGGCTTCCGGTCCCTAAAATGGTAAAGACTGATATGTACTCTTTTATTTGATCTTGAACGCAAGCACAAAATGTGTCATTTTTGAAATGCGCAAATTCTGTTAATTCGGCAGTGAAAATTGCCCATGTATTTTAAATGGGGTTTTTGACAAGTTTTCTATCGTTTATTTTATTCGCTAGTGCAACCGGTCCCTCATGAGCTATTCGTTTCCACATTCGCTGTACTTATACCAAGTTCCTTGCAAATTTTTGTCTTGTTGAGAAATGCGGAAATTGTAGAAAAACGATAAAATATGCAAAACGACAGTATAATTCCAAAGTCCTGTAACTAAGCTATGAATGGTCATATTCTGATCAATGAAATATGCTCATATTCAGTATGATTTCAAATTGCCTAATATTTGTGTTGCGCATAATTAATGTATCGTTATTTTTACGTGGAACTACTGCGCATTTTTAATTTCAACTTCCGCTGATGTTTTTCTGCGGCGAATAAGAACCAACGACTCGGTCGGCGGAATCATACATTGCTCATCAAACGGACAGATCGTGACTGACAGCCATTCAGAATACAATAGCTCTGCGGGCGACCTCACGGGTCAGCGACCCGCGGCTGGCGGAGTAGTTTCTCCTTCTATATTTAACTCCATGCTTGGAGTAACCCAAGTGTTAACCAACCCAGAGAACTCTTCATAGTGCTTTGAAGAGAATATAATGGTAGGAGGTATGGTCCCACCAGTTTGGCACCATAATGCGAGGTAGAAATATGGACTGGTCCTTGGAAGGTTAAGGCGGAGACGATGACCTATCCGCCCTCCCTTACTTAGTTAAAATGCGACCGTAATTTCCATGGCCTGGGTGCTGTGAACACCCAATTCAATTGAAATCAGTAAGATCTTACATAGCGACATACACGATTGGGGAGCATTGATAGGATATTAATATATTAAGATTTACCTGACCCTTGCCCGAGGTTGGGGAGGTAAGAATATCATTTGACTCTTGCATTAATAGCCTGCTATAGTCATTATTGGCCCAAGCACCGATAATGACTATGTTGGGCTGTTAATAATTGATGGAGGGTCGATAAAACAGCATAACGCTCTATAAAATCATGTTATTGTTATGACAAGACTGAGACGGTCAATCAGCCTTAAAACAGTTAAAGGTGAAATGCAAAAATTTTCATATTTTTCTTTTTGTTTTCTTTGCGGGTGAGCTAATGTTGGAACTATCAGTCTATTTACTTCTTTTGGTCTTGTTTGAAGTATTTTGTCTCTTAGTAGCATTGGAAAAATTGGTATCTCAAATCCGGCCGATATCAGGGAGGGGAGGGAGGGAGGGAATTTGGCTTAATGTCACACTCAAGTTTGTTTCACTCATATGGTGACAGTCAGTTTGGTTGGTGGAGGAAGCCGGAGTACCCGGAGAGAACCACCGCCCTTCGGCAAGTAACTGACAAACTTTCACACATGGACCAGCTGGGCTCGAACCCGTGCCGGTTCAGCGCCGATATCAGGAATGAAATCAGCAACATTATCTGCCCTTGTTTGACGCTGGTTTGTGACATTCCATCTGGCGACCTAGTCGGACGTCAATATTTATAATGTTCAGTCTTCGGGAAGCTGGTCTGATGTGACGTCACAATCAAAGAAAGATAAGCGATGCCGGGTTGTAAATCTGAATTCAGATGGGATTGGGGTACATGTACCAACGTTATAAACGCTTCTAGCAGACAAACTACTTCAAATTAAGCAATTGAAGAGGACAGACTGATATTTTTATTATTATTTAATCTACATAGAATATAAAAAGAAGAGTTACATTTCACCTTTAAGTATAAGAACATCAAATACATGTACATGTACAGCGTCAAATTGATCTACAATTGTCAAATACAACCAGAGTGATGAAGTCCAATATGAAGTCAAATTCATCTTAAAAAAGATTTGGTTAATATTTTCACTTTTAGTTAGTACATGAGGAAAATAGTGGTCTAGTATTATTGTTTGATACTTGTAGATCAATTTGATGCTGCATTTGAGGTTCTTATACTTCAATAACTGGCTGAAGCCTGATTCACAGTTTCATTGACTAATATTATGTACAAAATAAATGTAAATATGAAATCATTTGTTCTCGTATTTATTCTTCCAATATCTTCCTCGTGTCTAGATTGACAAGTGAGTGAATTTTCATGCCATTGAGAAGTACATGTCATCTCCAAAAGACTGACAAGGGATGGGAAAATTTGATTAGTCAGGTTTTCGGGTATAAATCTCCCTAAAAAGCAACCAACACTGTAATGTTTCATGGCACCGTTTGATCCATGAGCAGATGGAACATCACTACGTCAGCGCACTTCTGATATTGTAAGTCCGCAAAACTGTGCACTTGTTCGACATATCGTCACGAGCACAACAGCTTACCCCAGCCTATTCTACTCTGTGTCTAACCATTGCATATAATGAGCTTGTCTCTTGGTCCCATAAATAGCATGGTGACCAATCACCATTTCCCATTTACGCTGTCTGCGGCTCGCGACTTAAATTATTTGCATGAACATGCAAGCACTCTGTGCGCCTATGTGTTACAATGTATCCCAATTGCCTCGTAAATTTGATAGCCTAGTCGTAAATTTGATAGCCTAGTAAGATAGTGGCCTTCTGATCGGTCGTACATGTATTGATGATCACGAGGTTTAAGAGGCGTGACGTATCTTCATGATTGATATAGCCTACCAAATAAATATTTGGTGCGAGAAATCAGCCAGAGGTATTGTGGATGTGTTTCTCAGGCGGAGCTACACGGTTCCCGCAGTCATGGAAAATCCTGGAAAGTCATGGAATTTGAAAATTGATTGTCCAGGCCTTGAAAGTCATGGAATTTTGTGTCTGGTCATTGAATTTTGTGAGAGGTCATGGAAAAAATAAATGGAACTTGAAAATATCAGCCAGGTCAATATTTCTCCTGTTTTTTCACTGAAAAGATGAATTTCCTGGACGGTCCAGCGAATGTTCTATTTGCCGAATGTTGTGTGTGGTCTACGAATGTGACCAAGTGTGCATCAGGGGAGGTAACTTTGGTCTTGAAATTCTCTTAAACTCCCAGCGTGCATTCAGGAGGAAATGGCTGTTCTCAAATTGCATCAGTGTAAAAGGAAATGCCATGAAAATGCTCTTCTCACTCATCATGGCTGTGGACTGATTTTCTCGATGCCCCCCCTTATCCATAGAGAATTTCTGATAGGTCATGGAAAAGTCATGGAATTTGTCCATAAAAGGTCATGGAAAGTCATGGAATTCAATCTGAATATCTGTGCATGAACCCTGAGCTAGAATGGTCCGACACAGTCAGAAGTGCCTGAAAAGACGGGATTAATAAATAAACCACCCATTATTTAGTGCGAACAAATATTCCTAGTGAAACATCTCTACATATTGATTTTGAATATTCATTAGACGCAATTGATGATATGTGTTTCAATCCATTGCAGCTTAACAATGATGATGCAGACATTTACGTAACTGAAGACAATCAGTATGAGAAGGCATACTGGAATGATATTAACTCTCATCAATCCAAATATTATATAGAACAATCTTTCACATCTAATATTAGATCAAACGGCATTACCGAAAACCGGTCCCTTTCTGTTATACATTTTAATGCCAGAAGCCTACGTAAACATTATTCAGAAATCCTAGCTTTGTGTTGCAGTTTGAATTTTAATTTTTCTGTTATTGGAATCTCCGAAAGCTGGCTTAATCCCTCGACTGAAAATTTATTTGATATTCCCGGCTATCGGCCTTTTTGTTCCTCCAGATCTAAGAAAAAGGGTGGCGGGTTAATATTATATGTGAAGGATACCATAACAAACTGTACCATTATTGAAGAAGCTTCATATCGTGAAGATGATGGAGAGTATGAATCACTATATGTTCAACTTGACATAGGAAAGCAATCGTATACAATTGGTATTATCTACAGACCACCAGGGAAAAATGTAGTAATTTTTAACGATAGCCTAAAATCTCTTTTGGACAAATTAAAACTTGAAAATAAAAAATGCATACTTATGGGTGATTTCAACATTGATTTATTCAAGACAGATACGCATCGTCCTTCTAAAAATTTTATTGAATTACTAAAATCGTATTATTTTTTTCCAAAGATAACAAAGCCGACTAGGGTAAAATCTCGGTCAGCAACTTTAATTGACAATGTTTATCAAAATTTTCATGAGGATAGTTTGTTGTCTGGAATACTACTTACTGACATAACCGATCATTTCCCAGTCTTTCATATAAATAGGGCATTAGACTTCGTATCTCCTGTTTCACATTCTTATACATATAGAATATTTAATGAGGAAAATAAAATAAATTTCGAACAGAAAGTAAAGACCGTAGACTGGAGTGAGGTCACTAATGAATCCGATGATGTTAATAATGCTTTTGATTCATTTTCTAACAAATTCCTTTCTGTATACAATGAATGTTTTCCTATGGTGTTGTCAACTTCTGCAAAAGTATATATTAAGAAGCCATGGATAACTCGATCCATTCTGAACTCAATTCGCGAAAAAAATAGACGCTATAGACTACATAAGAAAGCAAATAAAACCGAAATCACTCGTCAATACAAGCAGTATAGAAACAAATTGAATCATACATTAAAATTAGCCAAGAAATTATATTATGAGAAAAAATTTAATCAGTGCAATAGTTCTATCAAAGGCACGTGGAAGATCTTGAACGACCTTATGAACCGCAAGAAGAATACTTCCTTACCAAATACGTTTAAAGTCAATGACCATGATACATCTGATCCCTTAACAATTGCAAATGGATTCAATGATTACTTTAGTACAGTTGCCTCTAAACTTGGAGACAAAATTCCAACATGTTCTCGAAATTTCGAAGATTTTTTGTCAAATGTTTATGAAAATCAATTTAGCTTTGAACCCTGTTCAGTAAAAGATATTACCGATATTGTAAGTAACTTGAAAAATTCAGCCTGCGGAATTGATGGGGTGCGTACTTCTATACTTAAATCTGTTTTCAACATAATAGGTGTCCCATTATGTCATATTATAAATTTGTCCTTTAAATCTGGTGTAGTACCTGATCCTTTAAAGGTAGCTAAAGTGACGCCGTTGTTTAAAAATGGGGAGAAATATTTATTTGAAAATTACAGACCTATTTCAGTTTTGCCTTATTTCAGTAAAATAGTCGAAAAATTAGTAATAAGTAAGATGTTAGATTTTTTGGAAAATCACAATATAATTTGCTCCAATCAATATGGTTTTCGGAGGAATCATTCAACATTTTTAGCTGTATTATCCCTTCATGACAAATTGGTAGCGGCAAGAGAGGCCAAAAAATATTCATTAACTACCTTTCTGGATTTATCAAAAGCGTTCGACACGGTGGATCATGATATCCTCCTGCATAAATTAGCTCATTATGGGTTTCGGGGAAGTTCTAATGACTGGTTTCGAAGTTATTTGTCATCTCGCACTCAGTGCACAAAATATAACGATACCTTGTCAGCCTACAAACCAATATCATGTGGTGTACCACAGGGTTCTATTTTAGGTCCTATTCTTTTTTTGATTTATATAAACGATTTGTCCTCGGTAAGCAGCATTGTTGAACTAATTCTTTTTGCAGATGATACCTCAGTAATTCTCGCTAATGACGATCCGAAACTCTTGTTTGAGATTATGACGTTGGAACTTAATAAACTATCCGACTGGTTTTCATGCAACAGATTATCACTGAATATTAAAAAGACTAAATTTATGATAATAAGTCCGTCTAAGAAATGTAAAATGCCAATGCACAATGATTTATCTATTACCGGAATCCCTATCGAAGAAGTAAACCAATTTAAATTTCTTGGAGTAATTTTAACAACAAATTAAACTGGCTCTCGCATATTGAGGATATAAGGAACAAGGTTAGCAGGAATATAGGAATAATTCGTCATATTAAGGATAATTTGAATAGAAAAACTCTTTTCATTCTATACTACTCACTGATATATCCATACTTATCATATTGCAATATCGTTTGGGGAAATACTTATCATACCCATCTTCAACCGTTGCTGCTGTTACAAAAAAAGGCTATACGTTTAATCACATTTTCGTCAAAATATGACAATACCGCCCCATTATTCCAAAAATTACAAATATTGTCCATAAAACAAATAAACGACTACCAGGTGTTAATTTTTGTGGACAAATTTTTCAATCACACAGACCTAATTCCAAACTCTTTCAGATCATATTTTTCAAAATTATCTGCTGTCCACAGGTACCCAACTAGACAGGCTAAATTAAATTTATATCGCGATTTTTACTACTCTGACTTATCTTTTTATAGTACTAAAACAAAGGGTCCTAAAATATGGAACAATTTACCCTCTCAGTTAAAATCTCACGTTTCGCTCTCATTATTCAAATCGAGGATAAAATCGTATTTATTACTGGAACATAATTAGACATCTATTCTGTTTGCCGTCTGTGGAAGTTGGAAATTAAATTTGTATTTTAGTTTTAAACAAAATTGAATTGTCTCACTATATTAGAGTTTACCGCATATTATCATCTTTGTAAATATAATTATTATTTTGGGATAAAACAAACCCCTCGGGGTTTTCATCCCGCCACTATTATATTTTGTTTACTAAACATTGTTATGCATGGTGAAATAAAAAATCAAATCAAATCAAATATGTTGTTTAGTACACTCTGAACATCATCACATGCCAGACCACGAAATGTTCACGTGACCACCTGTCGTAGACACGTAGAATTTGTTTATAGTGAGAGGTAGAAAAAAATTGTACCTGTCACAAACATCCGTGTAAAATTAATGTATAGTTTCCAAAAGCCATTTTCAATCGGTTCAAATAAAACCTACCATTTATTATAAACGTTGATGTGACCGCGCTAGTAGATTTGACTAAATTGTACTTTGCGTCTAAGCAGATCGCGATCAGACATTTTGCATTGCTTTCATCAGGGGAGACTACTCATACCATACACAGTATTCGCCACGTCATATTGTTCCTTTACACAAGAAAAGTGACAAAATGGACCCAAACAATTACAGAGGCTTAGCCCTAGGAAGCTGTTTGGGAAAAACTTATCTTTTCATATTATAATTAATAAACGAGTCAGTAATTATCTAGAAACAAACAACTTAATACATGAAGCATATTGTGGATTTGGACAGGACCACAGAACTTCTGACAATATTTTCATTTTACGTACACTAATCAACAAATTTAAAGCACTCAAAAAGAAACTAGTTGTCTGTTTTGTCGATTACACTAAAGCCTTTGACAACGTGTGGCGAACTGGCATATTGTATAAGTTGCTAAAGCATAATATAAATGGTAAAATATTCCAAGTATTGTACAGTATGTATAATTCAACTTATTACAATATTAAAACAAACAATGGAGTTTCGGCATCTCTTTTCTCTGACAAAGGAGTAAAACAAGGTTGCGTCTGCAGCCCAACTTCGTTCAATCTCTATTTGAATGATTTACACACATACCTAGATAACGAGAATGCACCCTCACTTGGTGAGAAAGCAGTATCACATCTCTTATTTGCCGGTGATTTGGTTTTAATTGCAAAAAGTAGCAGTGGTCTGCAAACTAATTTGGATAATTTGCAGTCTTTCAGTAAATATATCCAAAACAAAGATTATCATATTTAACTCAACACTCAAGGCAAGTAGTGCCCGCTTTACTTTCTATTATTGCAGATCCATGCTTGATATTGTTTCTCAGTACACATGTCTTGGGATTATATTCACTAATACTGGAAAATTTAAGGAGGCCACTAAAGCTCTGAAAACAAAGTCTCTGAGAGCTTGATATAAAATTAAAATAGCCTTATACACACCTGACACCGCTCCTGTAGACACTTTATTAAAGGAAAGGTTCGGGTATGGTAAAGCTATATTTCAACTGAAAGAGCTAGTCAAATGGTATTCAACTGTGTTTTTGTAATTTTTGGAATTTATTTTAACACAGAAATATTTAGTTAACCAAATGCTGTGATACCGTCAAATTTACCAAACTCCAGGAAAGCGCCATTGTATTGTCACGTGACTTATTTTAGCCAATAGGAGTAAAACAGTGTGAAGTAAGCGGAAGGCAGAACATATGGAAGCAGCATGGAGCTGCGTGTGTTAAGGTGCAAGTTTGACGGTGTAAAAATTGGCAAGAATTACTTCAAATACTAAATAGCTCATACCGTTTTTATTTCTAGTTGCCAGAGCGCGGCATTGTTCGCTCTCCCAACAGCGAAGACACTCGATCTCTCCCGTAAGCTGTCGATGAACAGCGTGTGCACCGACACCATACATGTACTAAATTTTCCACGCGGGCTTCTGTCTTCATTTCGTGGCCTGTCTCGCTTTAGAGCTGCTATCATCCCCGCAGCTCTGATCTCTGTATCTGAGCGTTTCGGCTCGAATTGGTAGCCCTGAAGACCAAACACAGCTTCCTCGTCGCTTTCACCGCTGGAATCGGAACTGCCGCTCGTCGACATGATTTTACTCAATTTCGACTGAAGACTCCGTGCTTCACGTATATCACCCGAACAGACAGAAGAGTTCCAAGCCTTTTCCCTATGTCATATCCGCCTTCTGGATACGGTACAATGGCGACACTCTGTCTCTGCGAGTTTGCGGTTTTAAAATGATTAGTACTCCTTCAAAAAAAAAATTTAAAATGAGAAAATATATCTTTTGGGTTTAATTTGGTGAGTTGTAATAATATGTATCAAAGGCAACCAAACCCGAACTTTTCCTTTAAAAATATACAACACCATTGTTAAACCCATAAACTCCTATGCCTCTGAAGTTTGGGGTGCAGAACTTATCACCCAAAGGCAAAACAATTTGTTTTTTAACTGGAATCGGTTGCTTTGTAATACCACCACTATTAAAAATGCAAGTCAATTCTCTGCCTACCAACAAGGGCAAGCAACATTGGTTCACTGGCTGAACTTGGTATATACCCTGCATCTCTTATGATTTACTGTAACATGATTAAGTATTGGATTAGACTTCAAAAGCTACAAACTAACCGTATTCTTTATCAGGCCTACTGTACTGATAAAGATATGGGAAATCAAAACATTTCCACCTCCTGGTTTCTTAGCATCAAACACATTTTACACTGTCTAAACGTCACTTCATACTTCGACTCTCGCCCAACTGATAAGCAAGTACTGAAGGATATCACAACTAATTTAACTAATCAGTTTAATTTCATGTACTCTGATCACACAGTGTCGGAGTCCCAGAAACTAAGGACATATGGGACCATTAAACTACAACCTATATACTCTGATTATCTAACTGTTGTATCAAATTTGAACTTTCGAAAATCTTTGACACAACTACGACTCAGTACACACTCCCTTGAAATTGAACGGGGACGATATACAAAAACCCCTGTCAATAATCGCATCTGCAAGAAATGCAACCTAAATGTTGTAGAAACTGATTCTACACTTTCTTCTAGAATGCCCAAAGTACAGCTGTTTGAGGAAACATGCTAAATATTGTGTCCACCATTCTATGAGTATGTATCAAGCCAGATATCATGCCATACACTGATACTCAGCTTTTCAAACTCATGCTTAATCCAACTTGTGATATTGCCACAGTTATTGCTCGGTTTATATACATGTACTATTCATTTCAAGTTAGACTATCAAATTAACACTACTGTAGTCAATATTTCGTGCCAAAGAACTTGTGTAATAACGTTAGTTAATTACAAGTACTTGAATTAATGGATACTATAATATTAAAGCAATATTTCGCTTCTATTCTACACCATATTATATATATATTGTGAATTTAAAATTTATGTGACAGTATCTTTATCGACAATTAGAATAAAAAGAGAAGTATCTCATCTGATGGCATGGTAGATTAGTCTAAATTACTCTAAATTCTATTTCAACACTTGTATCAGTACTCGTTATACCCTATTGTTAGCATGCATCATTCAGACCTCTCAACTTTAAAATTTCCGAAAGAGTGAGATTTGGTGACTATCCCAGCACTTAAGGCGAGGGTCCAGGGACCACCAGGCGCCGGAAGCTCTGGGGTTCTAGATGACTGGAGACACGTTCTGGCCAAATTTTGAAGAATAAAATCATAAATCAGCACTTAGATTTTTACTCATTTTTGGCTGTTTTGTTTGTTTTTCTGATTGTTTTGCTGATGGAAGTAAGACTATTGCTTGTATTTTTGGATTTTAATTATGCTATTTGTCACTAAATATATTGCATAGGCCTTA
>JAVTVY010033327.1:0-14950 GCA_036873755.1 Hanleya hanleyi | reverse complement strand
TGCACTGTGTATGCCGCACATATACATATATTATATGTATCGATTATAGGTTTAAACTTGTAAAATTATATGTATAATATATTTATATTTGAATGGATAGATTCAGATTGTCAATTATACATTAAAAATACTGATAATGTATGAATAATTGGATTGGCCAAATAATTTTGCATCAACTTTCCAAAATAAATGTAAGACAATATTTTTTTTTATATCTATAACATTGTGTGTGCATTATACATATTACCACAATCTCTTAATTAAGCTTACAATACAATACAGATCTGCCCGAAATGCTGGATTTGCATGGATATATTTTAATGTCGACAATCAACCCTGGGTTTGAAAAATAATTCAGAACAAATTGCTTTTTAGATTATTTTTATTATTCAATAAATTTGTTATTTCTTCAGCCAATGTTAAATTAATTTAAACTTTTATAGTATGCGCGCGGACGTGATACAAAAATTTACCTGTGGCACACGCTATATCGTCATGTCGACGATATAGCGTGTGCTAGAACAAAATCTATAGATCGCTCAGAAAGACTATGTCAGTTGTGCACCTTGAAAACAGTAGAAAACGAACAGCATTTTCTGTGCTCATGCCCGGCACTGTTCACCACTCGAGAAATCTTTTTCAGTAATCTATCGGCGAAAAATCCAGCATTTACACTTGTATCTGTGCAATCTTAATAAATTAAAATCCTATATGCTTCTCTATCGTATGTCCTGTAGCGACCATACGATAGAGAAGCATATAGGATTTTAATTTATTAAGATTGGTATCTGTGGGGCTTTTTCACACCTCCGGTCACTGGGGCACTCTTTCGGTCTGTATTGGGGGCCAGCTGTGGAGTTCATTTGGCATTTTCTTAACCTGTGCCATGTTTGACAATGAGTGTGGTACAGTATTAGCTATGGTTGTATTTTTATAGTATGCGCGCGGACGTGATACAAAAATTTACCTGTGGCACACGCTATATCGTCATGTCGACGATATAGCGTGTGCTAGAACAAAATCTATAGATCGCTCAGAAAGACTATGTCAGTTGTGCACCTTGAAAACAGTAGAAAACGAACAGCATTTTCTGTGCTCATGCCCGGCACTGTTCACCACTCGAGAAATCTTTTTCAGTAATCTATCGGCGAAAAATCCAGCATTTACACTCATGAGTTGCCTAGAAAAAACCCTTATATATTCTCTCTTGTCCAGTAAATGTATCAGTACTTGTAGGAAAAAAGGTCCAAGCTGATGTCCAGATCCCTTGCCAAATAATTGCACACAATATTAGTGATACTTGCTCGTTCCCATTCAATTATACTCTGCTTGTCTTATCGATCCTACAGTTATATTTAGATAGATTGTCTTAATGTTTGTTAAGTTTGTTTACATTGGTTATTTGTCTTGTATATTCATGTTGGGAGTTATCTCCCCTTGATCGCTGTACTCCTACATTGATCGCAATACATCGTATCGTATCGTATCGTTATCGTAATTCTAAGCAGACTAAATTTTCCGTACACGAGAGTTGATGTCTAAAACAAATTTAAACTTCAATTTTGGTAAGTTTTGGTGTTTCGCCGAAAAATTCACAGGGCTAACGGCTGGATAAATATATATATATATTTTTTTTTTCATTTTTCCGGTTTCCAAGGCCGAATGGTACTGGCGTCATAATGTCAAAGGCTGGGTAATTTTCAAATAAATTCGCTTACGCCTCTAAAACACTTTAGGATTCCCCCTGACAACGTTCTAGTGTCACCCTGAAAAATTCAGGAGGTTTATGGATGGGGAAGTGGGATCTTTACCTTCCAAACTCTCTACTGTGAAAACAGCCATTGACGCCCATAGCTGTACGTTTCCACCGCGGTGGAAATTACATTGCAAAGCTTATTTATCAGGCTAAATCTAAAAATATGATATGCCACGCCCACAACTGCACTACTCTTTACTGTTGCTATAAACAGCACTGGATCACTGGTCCATTCAGATTTTAGTGCATAATATTGCTCAAATAATGCCAACAGAAAACTCAATTTAAATATTTGTTTGTATTGAGAAAATTGTTTGCAAAATTACAAGAATTTCAAAGAGAAAAGAGCAGAGATAATGTCTGTCGGTCCTGGAAATCAGATTAGCAATAAATCGACATCTCCGTGACCGTGAAGGAGATTTTGACATCAGGTTTTGGAATAATTAGTGTAGTGTTTATTTATTTTTTCCTACTCAAATTATTGGGGGGCTTCAGCCCCAGTAGCCCCTTCCCCCGCTCCGCCGTGCCTGTTAGTCTACTCCGGCGGTAACTGCATCATATCATGATATTATTATTGACTCCGGCGGTAATCAGATCTCACTCCGCCGTATGTTGTATCACCACTTCCACACAGGTCATATTCACGAGTCTCAAAATCATCGAAATTCTTCTTTTTCACATATAAATATTATCTTGCCATTAAAAGGCAACCTCGTTTTACACAACGATCGTAGGTATATTCTTGATTAATTAGATAAAATGCATATTTGATGTAGTTTTTCTAAGAAAGGTTTCTAGATTCGGCTTCTAATGGATGTAATTGTTTAGAATTATCCCGTTCTCAAAAACACGTCAGCTAGTTAAATAAACGTACCATCTAACGACTGAGACAATGTGATATTGTTGATAGGGTATGATATCCCAGTTTTCCCGCCACACACCCAGCCGGTATGGCCCTAAATACCACTTGTGCTGCTTGGATTCCACTTGCCCCACCTCAGTCCGCTAACTTGGGATCGTCCGAAGTTTTCGGGGGGGAAGTTTGCCTTGTCCCTGTGTATCCTTAACAGCCTTGGTTCGACTTGGACTTCTTCGGGGGAGGACCGGAAGCCGAAGCTGCCGACCTCTTACCCGGCCGAAGCACCGGAGGCAACCGATCTGTCCTGACAAATCTGGTCCGCATTCGACCACTTCCTCACCAAACAGTAAAGAAGACGCTGTGGAGTAGATGTCTCTAATAGTCGTCTCTTTACTCTTGCAAAAGAGGAATGTATATGGCAAGCCGTTTTGGTATTTATTCATTTATTTTTGATATCAAAAATTCTTTTTTTGATATCGAAAATTCTTTTTTTGATATCAAAAATAGTATTTTTGATATCAAAAATTCTAATAAAAGTTTATTTTTGATATCAAAAATACTATTTGATATCCAAAATAAACCGTTTATTTTTGATATCAAAAAAAGAATTTTTGATATCCAAAATAGTATTTTTGATATCAAAAATAAACCGTTTATTTTTGATATCAAAAATAGAGGACCACTTACACCAAACAGGGCCGTAGCCAGGATTTACTGAGGGGTGGTTCGCCTTCACTCCAAAAGGGCACATCATGGGTTCGCTGTATGGGAAAAGGGGTAAATAGGGGGTTCGCTTCAGTGTTTGAAAAGGGCATTTATATGAGAAAAGTATATAATATTTCCAAAGGGGGGGCGGGGGTTCGCCTGAACCCAGAACCCCCCCCCCCCTTGGCTACGGACCTGCCAAAATGGAAATAATGCGCTCTCCCTTACCAAGATTTATCTCCCATCTTTGGCTTCATCTCAAAAAGTGCTACCATACAAAATAACTCATAAAAATCATAATGCAAATTACACAAATTCTGTCGTTGGTTGTTCATATATTCAAGAGCTATCATTCAATCGAAATTTTCCCCTTGTTTATTGATTGATACAATTTCACTCCTCAGCCCCGACACCCGTCGTTTGGCGCCAAAAGAAAATGGAGAATGGCTGATTCGGGTAACCCAACTCAGGCTAACGCTGTTGTTAGAAATGTTGTACAAAATGCATTGTCAGCTGTACAGGAGGCGAGAGAATCAACAATTATCCGATTAAATACCAAAACGGCGCACATTTATTTTTGATATCAAGAATAAAGGAATAAATACCAAAACGGCTTGCCATATGGCAAGCCGTTTTGGTATTTATTCATTTATTTTTGATATCCAAAAAAGAATTTTTGATATCCAAAATAGTATTTTTGATATCAAAAATAAACTTTTATTTTTGATATCAAAAAAAGAATTTTTGATATCAAAAATAGTATTTTGGATATCAAAAATAGTATTTTTGATATCAACAATTCTATTTTTGATATCAAAAAAAGAATTTTTGATATCAAAAATAGAATTGTTGATATCAAAAATAGTTTTTGATATCAAAAATAGAATTGTTGATATCAAAAAATAGTATTTTTGATATCAACAATTATCCGATTAAATACCAAAACGGCGCACATTTATTTTTGATATCAAAAAAAGAATTTTTGATATCGAAAATAAAGGAATAAATACCAAAACGGCTTGCCATAAATGTAGACCATTCTCCTCAAATACACGAGCATTGAAGAAATGTAAGCGCTATATACTAACAAAACTTCAACTGCACCGGAATCTTCTGGTAGTCAAGAACGAGGTTAATATCCTCTTGTAGCTTTTCTTTGCGTTGGTGTTTGTCAACAAAAAGAAACCATCCTTGATTGCTTTAAGGAATCAGTCCAGATGGTCGAAAATTAAATTGTAATAATTGTGTGCCTCTGGATCAACATTGGTAGGTTCGTGAAACTCTGAATCACTGTATTGAATTCTATCCACTTCAATATCCTCCAGGACTTCCTGCAAGTGGCGACTCTTGGAAGGAATACACCCCCTCAAAGTAGCTTCCGGTTGAGTAGGCTGGTTATTCGAAATCGGAAGCAGTAAAGTACCGACCCGTAATCAATTGATCGTACTAAGCCTCTCCTAGATTCCTCATTTCCTCCTGCTGCTGCCCGACTCCCGCAAGGATACCAGCCAGGATCGGATCAGATACTTGCGGGTTAGCCGGAAGCAAGGCCTGACGGGGTTGTTCGTTGACCTTTGCCTTGGCTATGTGCACTGCCAATGTAGAGGTCGGTGAACTGGCATTCGTGGTCTGAAATCGGAAGCACGGACAAGAGGGAGTATTACCTGCAGCAGACCCGGTCCAGCCGGGTACGCCACCGGAAGTGGATACTTGTGCCAAGCCGTGCAAGCGCTGGTACGTTCTCACGACCGGATGCAGATAGACTTGGTCTAGTTGCAAAGATTCTGAATAATGCGTTGCAGGGCTAAACGTAGGTCTGGGGATATTATAAATACCAGTATACATACTCGCCTGATGTTGTGGTAACCTCAGTCTCTGGTGGCTCAGGAGGCTCGTAGTCACAGTTTGGTAGGATGGCCACAACTGGTAGCTCGTAGAGTGTTAGACTGCCCGTAGGTCCCCGTGTTAAATTTTGTGGATAGGGACCGTCCGGAACATCCAGGCCTCAGCCAGGTTAAGGAAAGCATCCCGGCAAGCTCGGGTCCAAATGAAATTTCGCCGCAGATGCCTCCGGAGATTTATGTGGGCGTTCAAATTCTTAAGTTATCTCGGTTGTGAGACCAGGGGTAACTGGCTCTTCGACATCGAGCCTGGACTCGTTACCGATTTCCCGTCTTCATCTGCAGGCATCTTCGTCACGAGAAGTTCGACCTCAACTGTTGTAGTATTGCCGGCATGGAGGCTAAGAATGTCCGGTGGCTAAAAGTGTCCAGCCCCTATCTTCTAACCCAGCTAGGACACTTTTCTCCACATCGGGGACAAAAGTCCGCCCTTGTTTGCAATAGAAAAGTACATGAAAAGGGACACTAATCACCGGGACATTCTTATCCATCACACCGGTTTCCGCATCTTCGAAAGTGCCTTCGACCAGTACCATCTTGGTCAGTTTCTCACCTGATTTGACTGTATCTGAAATCGGAGAAACTGGGTCGGGGATAGAGGTTTTTCATCTTTATTCACGTCAACACCTACCATAGACCCCCCCCCCTCCCTATGGCTGCCGTCTGGGCAGGCCTCATTCTATCCTCGTTCACAGTTCAACAGGGAGACGGAGCTACACAATTCTCTAGCCTAGCGAAACCTTGCGATATCTGTACGTTTTCTGCGCAGGCCAGTGGCCCGTTTAGAAAGGCTCGAAATGTTTCAGGGGGCCATTGGATGCACCGCTCACATGCACTGTTTCGTCAAACCACAAGAGATACAAGACATTCGAGAGGTCATATATTGCTTGAATAATGTAAAGAATACTTCCCAAAGGACTTCTGGAAGCAAATCAGACGTTTTAAGGTAATCCAACACAGTCGAAAAAACTTTTCACGGAGCTGAACAGTATAAACAACTTGTAATCAAGGGCGAAAAAACGAGAACGATGTGTTGGCGTGAACTCTCGCTGCGTGACTTGCAGGGCGAGATATGTGGGAAGAATTCATCTTTGCCTTCGGTTGGTGATTCAGTGTAAACACAGGATGCAATAAGTTCTTGAAGTCAGTTAAGTTTTCAGCGCAAAAAAAGCTGGGGATTCGTGTTGCGTATGTTTACAATTCAAGTATACCCTTGTCCGTGTAACAGATGCATGGACTCCTAGCAGAAGCTGGCACTTGATGTTGCATCTAATATAATAGCTCTTGCCGTTAGATGTATTCTCGGCTGCTCTTGTCCAGTCAGAAGCCGCCATTTAGTGTTGCATCAGACTGATAGCCTGATGGACGTAGACGTGGGGTCGCCATTCATTTCAAGTGGTGTTGCCATTGTCAAACTTTGGCCATCCTCAGTCTTGTCCGTTAGACGTATCCCTAATTGTCTTCGGGCAGGCCAGGAGACTGTAATGGCAACATGTCCTGGAACAGCTGTTTGCGCATTTTGATCGCATTTTGTAGGCCCTCGACGGGTGGTAGTCCCATATCCACTTAGAGGAGTCTTCATGATAAACTATCAGCAAGCAAGCTGTGTGTATTATCTCTATAAATTAAACCACAAATGCACCCAGATCTCTATAAATTGAGCCACAAATGCACCCAGATCTCTATAAATTAAGCCACAAATGCACCCAGATCTCTATAAATTAAGCCACAAATGCACCCAGATCTCTATAAATTAAGCCACAAACTTGACAAAGGCACCCAGATCTCTATAAATTAAACCCCACAGGCACCCGAATCTTCACAGCCGATGGGTTTGGCAATTCCCCAGATCTTCGAATGATAGTGCTCCACGGACCGTTCGCCTTCTCCATATCATGCATATTCATTATGTGGCAATTGCACGTCACCATATCATACATATTCATTAGGTGACAATTTTACCTCCTAAACAAGAGAGCTCGCCACATACGCACTTTCCATTCCGCAGAGGCTTGATCAATTTGTATCGATGAGATAAAGATCAAGAATGTTTTTATCGTACACATGATTAATATGATGAACATGCAGGAGCTAAAAACATATTTGGCCTCTTTTTGAGGATCATCTTCTGAAATCACGGTTGCAGTATTTTCCAGCACAAAGGAAAGAATATACCGCATTCATAAAATCCGAACGTTGCCAATAAACGGTACATGTAACTTTAACCATATTATGAACGTCCTCAGATATAACCTCTTAATTTCTTGAGGATCCTTTTTATCTCGGTCAGGCTAAATATCTCTGATAGACCTTGCAGATATAAGGTATTAATCCATTAACTTCTGGTATACTCGCAGTATATATCTGGCCTACAGGATATTGGATGGTAGATGTCTACGTATATAGTTTCTTGTTTTTATGTCATTGAGGTCAGGGTATGGCAGGAAATTAAAAACTGTCGTAACTCAGCTTGACATCATTAGTATAATAAAAATGAGTATTTATTAATTCACATACCGTAGTTTATTTATTGAAAAAATAGCCTACGTAGATCTCTACCGTCCAGTATCCCACAGGCCTACAGGCAACTGACTGGGGCGAAAATAATCCCTTTCATTCTAGGTTTGCAGGAGAGGAATAGTTTTGCCGAAGTCGAATTGGTAGAATAGCAATAGATTACTCACAGACCGAGGAGTATATTTATGTTGTCAATTTGGACAGTAGGCCTATGATATATGTCCGCCAAGGCATGTACTGTTATTAAATTTTGTTGTGGAGATATCAAGAAAATTAAGTTTTGCGGGTTGAAGCATTGGAAGTTGGGGCAAAACGGAAATACGGGGCGAAATGGATTAATTGTAAGGAATTTCCAATAATTATATTCTATGGTTATAATTAGTGGAATCATTATCTTAAATCTCGCATCCCAAAATATGTTTTTAATTTTGAGAAGACGGCAACAGTGAAAAAATTAAGACAAACAAATAAAATCAGTGTCAGCGGAAAACATTGTTAGTAGGCTGACAACAAATGTTTTTTCAATGGCTGCCACACCAATATTTAGATAAAATAAAAAAATAGTGCACAACATTCCATTTTCATTTCTGACCTAAAATTTAAGAATATGCTAATCGGAGCAAAATGGAACCATCCCTAGAGGGGCATAATGGAACGGAGTTCCGTTTTACTCCTTATGGCCGATCCCAAGGTCAAATTCATACCAAATGCTTGTGCATGTGCATTGATGAAGTAAAGTTTTTTCAGTTTTCGGGGGCCAAAGAATACAAATTGTTTCGTCAAATTGTATCATATATATTGGCTATATATTGCCCATTAATCGGCTAAAAGATAGAAAATAATAACTGCTTTGAAATATTCGAACTCAAGAGATATAAGTAACAAAATATGGCTTTTTTGGACTTTTAAAATGACTTTAGGACGCCATATTCAACAGTTTTTCATTTTCGGCCGACTTTTCCACCCTTGGCAAATATATATATGCACCTAGCCTATCCATCGTACCCACAACAGTCGGATGTTTTGCTTACAATATCGTATGGTTAACATTATGTTTCCTATTGGGGAGAACATGGCGTTCTGTTTTTCCCCTATCAAGGGAGGGGAGGGGGGGGGGGGAGATACGAAACACCACTCAAAATTTTTGTTTCCCCTATATACTAAATAGTAAGTACCTACTCTCTAAAAAAACTTGAGTGAACTGTTCCACTCAAGTTTGAGTGAAATGTACCTGTTCACTCGAACTTGAGTTAGTTTTCACTCAACTTGAGTTACTTTTCACTCAACTTGAGTTAAAACCACTCAAGTTCACTCAACTTGAGTGGGATCAATTCCCACTCTTATGCTTGAGTGAATGTCACTCAAGTTGAGTGCATTTAACTCAAGTTGAGTGAAAAGTAACTCAAGTTGAGTGAAAAGCTCATCCAAGTATACTGAGTGGGATCAATTTCCACTCTTACTTGAGTGAAATATCACTATCACTCAACGTTTTTTAGAGAGTATAGATAAACAGCATTTCGTCGGTTTATTATTTAATACTGAGTACGGTATGTATCTTCAAAATCCATCTCATTGCATATCAAGGCCATACTGTATAGAGCATGAGTGATCGCTCAAAGTTAGAAGTTCCTTTTTGCCCCACCATCCCCAAAAACCAGCATGTCGTCACTTAACCCGACCTGGCCTGGGTGTGGGGGGGGGGGGGGGAGGGGCACTTTCCCCTCCCCCCCTTGTTGTTTTTTTGCTCCTATCTCCGGAACGACAAAAAATTAAGAGCTGAAACTTCGTGACCTTTTAGATTGTCATATTGGGGTCATTTTGAGCCTATTTGCATGACTCGGGGGAGCAGAGGATCATGGGTAAATTCAAAATGGCAGCCATGTGAGGTACCAGAAATGTGATGTTTTCGTCATATATCTTAAAAAAATTTCCTTATCTGCATGGAAAAGTGGGTAAAATCTATTTTATTTCATATCAGACTATTATTTACGAATTTGTCATGCAGTTTTTGCGAAGAAAGTAAACGAGATATCCTGAAGGATCTTGGCGCCCACCATTGTCCGATAATTGTAAGCTAATGACTAGAGGATCTTTTTGTCCATTGTTACTAAGAACAAACGAATGATTTGTAATTTTGTTTACAGAATTTTGAATCTGAGCGGAAAAGATCGAAAAAGGCCACTGAAAAACACCAAGATATAATCTAAGTTTCAGGAGTTTCAAGATTTCTAGAAACTGTACTTATGTCGGTTAGCAAAGTTAGTCTGAAAGTGAATGTACATGTACGGAGGATCCTTCGCCTTTGTTTTTTAGTATTTTTTTCATTTATTTTTTTGCACGTGTCATCATTGGGTACTGGAAGCGAAGACCAACCTCTTTGACACTTTGGCATGAGCTATGAAACATACTTAAGATTTTATAATCAGGAACGAATGCTAATTCTGTTCTGTTTATTGGGCTATTTTGAGATATCTCTTTTAAAATACCATGCTCGAAAATAGTAAGATGGCTACAATACTTAATACTGAAGGGATCCGGTCTGCGAAGTAATGTTGAAACTTCGAAAGTGCCTGAATCCTGATTATCTCCCTTGGATCAAGATGGCTGCCTGGTGGCCATATTGGATTTTCGAATCGGACCAGAAAAGGTATCTTGCACAACTAGACCCCAAGGGGAACCTGTGTACCAAATTTGAGAAAGATCCATGCAGTAGTTCCTGAGAAATTGCAACAACAACGTTTCATACGGAAATCCAAGATGGCTGCCTGGTGGTCATATTGGATTTTCGAATCGGACCAAAAAGGGTATCTTGCACAGCCAGACCCCAAGGGGAACCCGTGTACCAAATTTGAGAAAGATCCATGCAGTAGTTCCTGAGAAATCGTGATAAGGTTTCATGGGGAAATCCAAGATGGCTGCCTGGTGGCCATATTGGTTTTTCGAATCGAACCGAAAACGGTATCTTGCACAACTAGACCACAAGGGGGACCTTGTGTACCAAATTGAGAAAGATCCACGCAGTAGTTCCTGAGAAATCGCAATAACAAGGTTTCATGGGGAAATCCAAGATGGCTGCCTGGTGGCCATATTGGATTTTCGAAACGGACCAAAAAAGGTTTCTTGCACAACTAGACCCCAAGGGGAACCTGTGTACCAAATTTGAGAAAGATCCATGCCGTAGTTCCTGAGAAATTGTGATAAGATTTCATGGGGAAATCCAAGATGGCTGCTTGGTGGCCATATTGGTTTTTCGAATCAGACCGAAAAAGATATCTTGCACAACTAGACCCCAAGGGGAACCTGTGTACCATATTTGAGAAAGATCCATGCAGTAGTTCCTGAGAAATCGCGATAACAAGGTTTCATGGAGAAATCCAACATGGCTGCCTTGTGGCCATATTGGATTTTCGATTCGGACCGAAAAATGTATCTTGCACAACTAGACCCCAAGGGGAACCTGTGTACCAAATTTGAGAAAGATCCATGCAGTAGTTCCTGAGAAATCGCGATAACAAGGTTTCATGGGAAATCCAAGATGGCTGCCTGGTGGCCATATTGGATTTTCGAATCGGACCAAAAAAGGTATCTTGCACAACTAGACCCCAAGGGGAACCTGTGTACCAAATTTGAGAAAGATCCATGCAGAAGTTCCTGAGAAATCGCGATAACAAGGTTTCATGGGGAAATCCAAGATGGCTGCCTGGTGGCCATATTGGATTTTCGAATCGGACGAAAAAGGTTTCTTGCACAACTAGACAGTAGTAAAGTTGACCCTATACCCCCAACCCTATACCCCCAACCTTATACCCCCAAATGACCTCTGTGACCTTGGTCACGTGACATGACGTCATCATTTGGTGCCAGCCGTATTTGAGAAATCGTGTATGTAGAAATACATGTATATTCTTTGATGTTAAAAAGAAAGGTGTGTATTGCCCCGATACATGTATACCGCGTTAAAGGTAATACATGTACTTTAAAGGGGTTACAATGGAGGGCATGGATGAATGCTTTTCAACAATGAATGGCCTTGAAATAGTTGAACAATGCTTAACATAGGGTCATACAGGGATGAGATACATGTATACAGTATGTGTGTGTGTGAAGCTAACTCACATACTGTATAGTCTAGTGAAGTTAAAATAAAGTAATACACCCACAGAGGTTTTCCGCTCTTTTTCTGTTAAGAAGCGGTCAGAAAGCACTGGTTTAACCATATTTTCCTACCAGATTTGTTGTTCCTAATGATTTTTCAATGTATACTATTGGTCATGCGGGTGTTTCTGATGTTTTAAATTGGTTTGTGCTCGAAATTACAAGCGTCTGTTCCGTCATTCATAATTCTGCCGTCGTCCAATAAATAATATCCGCGTCCATAATCCAAAGATCTATCCCATATTCCACATAACAGTATTAGCACCAAATTCAAAAAGACAATCATAGTATACATAAACATAGGCTTGCTTCCTGCAAGAGAGAAGCGGTCATCAGTTTTCAATGATGCCGGCAAAAGTTAGAAGTTCCTCCTTCGAAGATCTGGTTGGGATTGTACTCTGAAATACGTCAGTTACTTAGATTTCTCCATTCACAGTTTTAATATTACATTATTTCCGTTATTTTGGAGTTACACCACCTTAACATGACAGTGTGACTGACGTCACAGGAGCTACGAAGTAGGGTAGGCGTTAGAACTCCGACGCGCACTGAGCTCTGGGAAATCCTCCGCCCCAAGATGAAATCCTGCCTGTATTAAGATGGGAACAGCCCAAGTCAGAATCATCAGTGATTTTCATCAAAAATCACCTTCATCAAAGTAGGTCAGGTCAGAACTTGTTGGTAACAGTCACCTAATGCACCTTCATGCAAAAAAAATCTAGGTTCTAATGTCATCGGTTATCCTTATTTTGCCGACGAAAGAATTCGAATGGACTCGCTGGCTACCGGACAATTTGCAGATGGTAGCCTATACTTCGTACGAATATATCCGTTTTTATATTACCTACTTTTGGTCCGTCGAAGTTTGCACTGGTATTCAGAAAATCTGTAAAGTTACCTATACAAGGATCACTTTTGCTTTGATCAGTTCACTGATACACGTAAACCTGAAGACAAGCGAATTGGAAGATCAGTAACACGGCTAGTACATGTATTTCCATATTACCACAAGGTTCTGGGAGCAACGACGGTTGAGTACGACCACTGGTTTGGAACGGTGTGACAATATAAACGCATTGCCCCTTACAGTCCCATGTATCATACGGAGCCAGCCGGTTCTGTGCAATGATAGGCCCGTATGTTGAAATACATGTATAGTCTTCCAACATGTCCAATACATGTATGTTATGTTAAACACACTACGCTGTATATAACAAAGAAGTGGATGGTTACAATGGAAGGTTATTTGGGGAGGGATGAATGCATTTAAAGAATGGATGGCCTTGAAAGTAGTTGAATAATGGCTTACAAAAAGTGATAGGTTCACACAAGGGAGATATACATGTATATGATGTGTGTGTGTGTGTGTGGAGCTATTTATGAAGTTTAACCCGGACACCCCCCTCCTTTCCACTCAATTCACATACTCGAAGTTTAGGCTGCATGAAAAGTTAAAATAAAAAGGTAGCCTTAAATATAGATAGGGCAAGATTTGTCTCATTAACGAATGAATACATTGGACTTGTACCGGGTAATAATTTACGGTATCATACGGTGTTGGTTTCTCCTGTTTTAATTTGTTTGCGCATAATTAGATATTCTCTTTCGGAAGATTTGACCGGACCTGGTTGGGGCTGTACTCTGAAATACGTCAGCTACCTAGATTTCTTCATTTACTGTTTTAATATTACAATATTTTCGTTATTTTGGAATTACATTATCTTAATATAATGGTTTTAATATTGCCTATACGTTTGATTCGGCGAAGTTTGCACTCGTGTTCAGAATTTTTTTAAAGTTACATGGAACACCTTCGCTCTGAACAAATCGTTGTATGTACACCTGGAGACTACCGATGTAGATCAGTAACACGGCTAGTATTTCCCTGGTAGCCCCATGTTCTGTGATCAATGGCTGTTTAGTCGCTTGGAACGCTGTGGCAATAGGAATGCGTTGCCCTTTACAGTCCCATGAATTCGGAATAAAGGTCCATTAGATCAAATAGCGACAGAGCCTGAGTACATGTATAAACTCCTCCACCGATTCGTATAGACCCAAAATTGTCACATGACTTCTTGACGACGAGTATCAAAAGCAGAAACACGGGAAGAACAAAACGAAAATGGAATATCTTAAACATGTAGAATAATATATGGTGTTGAAGTAGTCAACGACCGATATAAATTCCTGACTTAGTCCTCCCTGGTCCTAACTAGGATCTATTACCGATGACGAGCTATATCTTGCACCTTATACCGGTAAATTTTAACGAAAGAATATTTTCTCGCAATTTTCTTGGGTTGAAAAAGTGGAAGCGGATAACTTCTAGAAAGCCAGTAGCCTCTACCCCTCGAGTATTGTATTCCAATGAGAAATCCGTAGCCATTCCATCGCGTCCGCTCTGTTTTACGAATCAGGCATTGAAAATGTAACCGAATATCGGTTGTCATGTTCAATACGGCATAGCTGTAACTGGAGGTGAAATTTCCTTCAATAAATGGGATCAGTGAATATCTACATAAACTTAATGTACTACCCCTTCGATTTGATCCTATGTTACCCAATCCTCCCTATGGAAATTTCCATGATTGAAATAGTTTATCAATAAATAAATACTATCTGCGTGGAATGCGATTCAAGAAAGGTTTTTTTCATATGTTTAAAGCGGTGTGAAATGTGAGAAGAAGAATTGTTCATGAACACATCCACTCCCTGGTGTGTTTTAACCCGACATCTGCCTGATAACGTAATAGGTGTACACATGTTAAGTACGCTCAGAGCAGTGTTTCGGATATTTTCGGGCTATATCTATGATATATAAACATATCCCAGGCATATCCTCATCAGGGGGCGCCGTAGAAAACTCAAAATTCAATATATGACCTAGACCACAGATTACTTCCGTACACCTCGACTAATCCATTGTAAGATGTAAAAGCGCACTCTCAAGGCTGGAAGGCTAGATCATTGTCGAAGACCTGTTCCGGTCTATTAACGCTCAATTAAAATGGACTTTGTTCTATAGGATAGTAAAACAGATCTCGACAGTTGTTCAGT
>JAVTVY010033326.1:0-13706 GCA_036873755.1 Hanleya hanleyi | reverse complement strand
TCTGTTAAAGCGTACTACAGTCTCTCTGTTCAATACATCGCGGACCATCAAAGATCAGCAAAACTACGATTACTTTAATATATCGGTTGACTTCCGCTAAACGAAAGACCAATAACCAAAAAAACCCCAAAAGGTAGCCCCTTTGAGACTAACTAGTTTATTTCAATATGAGCTTTCGTAGGCAGTGTATCTGAGGAAACAGGCTTGTGTCTACGAAAGCTCATGTTGAGATAAACTAGTTAGTCTCAAAAGGTGCTACCTTTTGGTTTTTGGGTTATTTGTCTACTAAAAAGACTAACACGGCTACCCCAAACCATTCTGCTAAACGAAAGGTAACGATACCCCTTAAACAGTTTTAATTAACCCACCTGAACAAATCGATCTCTAAGCCGAATGCACTTCATAAATCAAGCTATAGAGATTAGAAGGCTTGATTCTGCAATAAAAAAAAGTACTTATGTTGTCTAAATATGCGTTTATCACAGTGGCATGAAGGTGTCATAGTAAGATATTTCATGTATTATGACCAGATACAGTGAATAAACTTCAACAGATAACCCCCCTTGCATCATTATACGAAAGAAATTTCTTTTGAAAGACATGCTGTCGTTCAACCTCCTCACATGATATTCCCCGTGAGAAGTTCTGCTGTGGCCAGCCACAGTACAGGATAGAATGACGTCAGGGCCTCCCCAGACCGGGTTTATGCCGAGTAAACAGTTACATAACACCTAGGTCTAAGTAAGTCAGTCTAACACAATTATGTTATGGATAATCTGTCAACAAATGTGTTACTTGTGGGGACGTTCTATAAAGAACCGTCCGATCCGACGGGGCTGGAATGTGCTTCGATTTGCATAAACGGTGAAGTGAATTGAGACATAACTTATTGACGTTCCTCGCCCTTGCTAACGCGCACAACGCCATGCATGTATTCATAGCGCGTACATCATATAACGTCGCGCTGCTAATTGCACACACCATAGGTCCTCTCCACGCTGAATTTTATGTGGCTGGAAAGAGACTATGGGGTTTTGCGTTTCGGCTAATAATAGCTATTTAACTTCGACAAATATATCTATTATCTATTATTATATTTCAAGACATAAGACAGCCACAGAAGTAAAGACGCGCCATCCCCTTCAACTCTCTCCAACTTTTCTTGAAATCCCCATAAAATGTATGAAAATGTGAATTTTCTTTGGTTGTAAAAGAAAATGTGAATTTTCTTTGGTTGTAAAAAGTTGAGGTAATCTTCAACAAAAGACATCTATCATATGTTATGTTTTTTTTTGCTAATGTAAGCCGGAAGCTTATAGCACCCTCACAGTAATAAGGTATCATTAAGGTATCAAGGAGGTCCCAATAAGGTACAGGCCATAGATTCAACATAGTTACAGGACAGGTACAGTTAAGGCATTTCTGGAAATCCCCATAAAATGTATGAAAATGTGAATTTTCTTTGGTTGTAAAAGAAAATGTGAATTTTCTTTGGTTGTAAAAAGTTGAGGTAATCTTCAACAAAAGACATCTATCATATGTTATGTTTTTTTTTGCTAATGTAAGCCGGAAGCTTATAGCACCCTCACAGTAATAAGGTATCATTAAGGTATCAAGGAGGTCCCAATAAGGTACAGGCCATAGATTCAACATAGTTACAGGACAGGTACAGTTAAGGCATATACCTTATCTGTACCTCCAAATTTGTCATTTGATCCAACATGGACAAGGTACAGGTAAGGTACGTTCCAAAAATGCTAACGATGCCTTAATTGTACCTCGGTTGTATAAGGTATCAATAAGGCACAGCAACAAGGTATCACTAAGGTACCATTAAGGTATAGTGTAGGTACATGAGAATTAAACAGTTCAAGAGCAAGGCGCAAGTAAGGTACATCCAGAGGTACCATCAAGGTATAGAGTCTTATGCAAGGTACCAGGAAGGTATACATATATGTTCAGCCATTTTATAGCTGGAGGTACCATTAAGGTACAAATGAAGGTACCAGTAAGGTACGGTCAACCCAAACCAAAAGATAGCAGTACAAATACGATAGCACACCATAAAAATCAACAAATCCGATTTCAGAAGAATATTTTAGTGTATTTTTTACACAAAAAACAGTAATTCTTCCATACATAAAAAAAAAGCACTATGGATCATATTCACAGCAACGTTCTTTCATCCGGCTCACTGGTTTACAGTTATGGTTTGACTATTCTTTCTCATTCACTGTCCTTTCTTGCTGTATCCAGACACGCTATTGTTCTCATGTCGACATGGTAGAAAGCAAGTGAATCAAGGTGAGAGTGTGTGAATTGAAGTCTCTTTCATCAACCTATCAGTCATATAACAATGTTTGTGTCCTATTCCATTTACACCAGGAAACGCAAGTGAATTAAGCACTGATCACCACAGTCCTCTGTTTTCGGCTCTTTAATCCTGTAACTTTGGCACCCATTTCCCGGTTGATCACAGAGGCTATACTTGTTGAATGTGTTGTACAGAAAGCTGAAATGAATAAATAAACATCATTAGAAGGCTGAATACTTTTGCAGCCTGTCCCATGGTAAGCGACTATGTGATTTCAATGCCCATTGTACTAATAATGAAGATATTTTCTACACTAGTTAATCTCAGCTACTAAAAAATAGCCCATTGGGCTTCAATACCCCTCGGCTATCGGTTATTGTCTACACCCAGCAATCTTGCAATGTATAATATCATCAGTGTATTTTTAGAACTAGATTAACAAAAATCTGATCTACTAGGGCTGACTGTAGTTCAGCTTTTGCCAAGGCCTGCGGTTCTGGTGGAGTATGACCGAATTCTTAGCTCTAAACGTACTCTTCTAAAAAGCTTATAATCAAATCAAGTAATTTTATCTTGGAAATATAGATCAAGGTCAGTCATCTTCAAAAAATTTCACGTCAATTCTAACTTAATTGCATAGGGAAGATAAATTTGGAGATCTTAGACTTAACATGTAGGATTTGACCTTTTAAAAATAGGTCAAGGTCAGTGATATTCTTAAATAGACTTCAGGTTCAGCCATAAGTGGTATAAATTTGGACAATGTAGATATAAGTTTTCATGAACTAAATAGAATCTGACCTGGATAAAGTAGGTCAAGGATAACATAGGCCAAAGTCAGTCATCTTCAGCATACCTTTGGAGCATCACCAGATGTACACATAGTATTACTTTGGAAAGCCTAGCTATATTCTTCATGTTATATCATAATAAACAGTATATGAATAGATCAAGGTCAGTTAACTGGGATAGGCTTCTAGTCAATCACCAATTGCATAAGTAATATGAATTTGGAGACCCCAGCTTCAATCATTCAAAAAATATAGCAAATACTAAAATTTGACCTCAATAAAATAGGTCAAGGTCAGTCATCTTCAGTACACATCTGGGCATTCGCCAGATGTATACATAGTATTAATTTGGAAAGACTGGATATATTTATTCATGTTAGACCATAATAAACAGTATATGACCTTGAAAAAATAGATCAAGGTCAGTCAACTGGGATAGGCGTCTAGTCAATGACCAGTTGCATAAGTAATATGATTTTGGAGACCCTAGCTTCAATCCTTCAAAAAATATGGCAAATTCTATAATTTGACCTTGATAAAATAGGTCTAAGTCAGTCATCTTCAGTACACCTCTGGACCTTCGCCAGATGTATACATAGTATTAATTTGGAAAGCCTAGCTTTATTTCTTCAAGTTATATCATAATAAACAGTATATGACCTATAAAAAATAGGTCAAGGTCACTCAACTGGAATAGGCTTCTAGTCCATCACGAGTTGCATATATAATATGAATTTGGACCCCCTAGCTTTAATCCTTCGAAAAATACTAGAATTTGACCTTGATAAAATAGGTCAAGGTCAGTCATTTTTAATAGGCTTCTGACCCTTCACCCGTTAAATATGTGGTATGATTCACAATGCCTGGCTATAATTTTTCTTGAGATATCATGTTCACAAGAAAGATGGACAGACGGATGGACTGACGGACAGACGACGCTGACGACGACAACACCCCAGGGGTAACAACTATTATCACAATACATTAATTGCTGAATATTTTCTATCTAAATAGAATGATGTGAATGCACTATGATATTTCACGAACATAGCTTCTTAAATGCTAATGTACCTGACATTTAACCGGTGCCCTGAAACTTAGTATGGGAGTTCAGATAGTGATTTTTGCTCACCCTTTATTGCCCAAACGATGTTACTGTTCAGCGCCGGCAGTTTCCCCATAGCTAGGTCTTCAAGTGAGAAGAGCGTTTTCATCAAATATCTCGCCGCTGGTCTTCCATCGCTCTGAGCAGTGTTGTTCGTCTCTGTTGGCTGTTTCAGTCTTCTTAGAGGTGCGTTACACTTGTTCATTGCCTGGTGATATTGGTTCTGGTATATGAACACACCACTTCACTTCCAGGTGACAGCTCAACTATCTGAAACAGTATAAACATTTCAATGAAATAATGGTAAAAAGTACCCCTCCATAAAACATGTACCAATGTACAAAATCACAGGATACAGACCTTGCTAATTTGTTAATTAATTTGTTAACAATGGACACATATACGAATATCACAATCAGAATGACTCGGTTGCACATTATTGAGAGAACAAAGGAGAGCCCGTCTGTTCACTGATCTGTGACTTCAGTTGAGCAGCTGCTGGGTTATATAATTTAACTTTTCCCTATCTTTTAACCCTTGAGAGTAATTTTAACTCTTGATAACTGGCATAATTTTATACATGTACTATATTTTCCCAGTATTCGAGCATAATGACATATTCTTCGAATACTGGGAAATATAGTAGTACATGTATAAAATTATGCCAGCTATCACCAGTTCAAAATAGTCATGGTTTAACAGATAGGCGAAAGTGAAATTACACAACTCAGTAGCTGATCAACTGTTCTCTCAATGATGTGCAACTGAGCCATTGGATTATGGACGTGAATATTCTTTAATGGACGACGGCTGAATTATGAATGACGGACCAGACGCTTGTAATTGGGCAGAACTTCCACCAGCATGACCAACCCTAGAGTGTGTCAGCCAGGATATAAAATCTACATGTCCAAGTAACTCAGTCTACTGAATTTCCTTTCTTCATATCTCTCCCATGTTAAATTTTCAAATTCTTGTCTGTCCAAATTTGAAAATGTCTGTCCATTGGGATATCTCTGGCCAACATCATGCAATCCTGTTAATGAGAAAAGACAAATACTTACACTATACTGCTGTGCCACCGACAAAAATAAGATTCCAGGTTTGGGTCTTGAATATCCTGCTGTCTGTGTTACTTGTACTATGTCAGAATCTGCAAGATGAGTATAGGCAATTATTATAAAACTTGATCAACATCGATAAAATATATATTATTGTGTCCTATCAGTATCAGTCAGTTGACATCAAAAGTGAGAAATCACCTACTTAACCTGTTCAAAATTAAATCAGGACGGCAGAAATAATTATAAGCATGACACGCCCTCATTTTTTCCGAGATATGAAAATGTCAATGTTAACAGACCAGGCTATTGATAAGAAAACGTGGGGTTATTGGAAAATACGCACAAAAAGGACGAATAGCACGATTAACCACTTCAAATTTCATTCACCCTTTGATATACAAAAATGGATTACAGAGACAGTGATCAGCTCTTCGCGGCTATCAAACCAGCCCAGTTTAGCGTTGGGCACAGTGTATTGATCTACCGTCTGTCCCAGATAATATATCAGAGATGTTTTTGGCGATATTTCGAAGCGATAAACAAATATTAGATGCGAGATTTGTGGGTTATTTTTTGACGCACAACATCAAGCCTGCATGTTATAACATTGGCAGATCAACGTCATCGTGGACCCAAAATAACATGGTAGGTATCGGTGATCTTCGTCAATTCTCAACAGATTTTAATGAGATACATGGCCCAAGTAAACCCATCCTCGCTACAACCAGGGGTATCTCTATACTAGATATAGCCCCTGGTACGCTTGGGTAATGTATCGCGATCAACGACAACACAGCGGTAGATGCCAGCAAATCAGCAAAAGCAACATCCTGCACATATTGACCAATCAGATCACTTAAGCACCACGAACATGGCGACGGTGACAACAGATTCGAAAACACCATAGCTTGTGCGATACCCAGTGGCAGATGAACATGCACCTTTTCAACAACCATGAACATTAATAAATATAAAGGAAACATAGTTTAAAACAAAATCTATTGAAGAGAAACCCATTCATCTACCACCAAACATCCAACAAGCCAGGCAAATGTAGGAAACACTGAAACGGCGATGTCAGTGTATCTGCGACTTCACCTGCCCACAGAAGGACTTGAACTGGGTTGAAACGCACAGATTTCTATAAAATTTCACTGGTCTATCCATTAATATTCTATTGTTATGCGTGCTTGGATTAAATATTTTACATTCGGATCAACGAATAGTTTAGCAGCGAAAGTAAAACCCAAACGTATTTTACCATCAGCGCAGTTTTTCTAGGTCACGTAACTGGGGTGTGGGCGGAACGCGGTCTGCTATGCAAGTTGGTCAAGGGTTCGCCTTTGGATCACAAATAGAAACCTTGACGTGGTGAAGATGAAGTAAACCTTGCTGCCCCAAAACAACCCATGATGGAATGCATAACATTGGCAGCCCTTCTCAGATGTATACATCAGAAAAGGTAGTGACCAATGACATGCATGGGAGTTTGTTATGGGGCAGCAAGGTTGACTTGGGTCAGATACGGGAAAAAATTTGTATTTTTTAGTTGTGTGAAGTTTCAATGTTGTACGATAAATTCAAAATTTTCTCCGAAATATTGACGAAAACGTCTCGGAAATATTATCTGGGACAGACACTGAGACAGTACATAAGTTTCTCACCTAGTTATAGATACTTACAGGTACTTGCAAATCATTGCCTGTTGTTGTTGTTGTTGTCAGCTGGTTGTTGTTGAATGTTGTTTATCTCTAAGTCCACTCTTAACGCTCTTAACTCGATGGGTATGGTGCTATATTCCCGAAATGCTGTTTGTTCTCTTATGCTTGAGAAAATAGACGGCGGGCGGTGTTCGATCGAGCAATACGTGTTGTCCGACTCAGCTCGATCGCACACGTCCGTCGTCTTCCACCGCCCACCCGTACATGTTGTACACAGCTCCCAGTTCCGTTGCCTGGTAGTTCCGTTGTTGTTGTTTTTCAACTTGTTGTTGTTGTTGTCCAAACAACATTTCTTTCTTCTTCACTTTTGTCGTGATACTACGGTATCAATATGCCTTGTAGTTCTACATCTCAACGACCGTACATTAAGAATTTGACACACAAACGCAACTTGGCTGGTTGGAACACAAGAATATAAACTTTTCTGCTAAACGGAGTGCCACGTTCACACTAAAACTTGACAAAAACTCCCGGTACAGCAAAACGTAGAAGTAGCCTGGTTCCCTGGCAAAGTTGTATATATAAGTAATGTAACAGTAATTTAGGGTACCAGGCTAGGCAAAGTCGACTCCAGCGACTCCAAACAAAAGATCGGCTGTTCTGTCAATTACGGTGTCGTAATAGCCACCCGCGCAACAGGGTTTTTTTCAACCCACTGAGGCCTCGCAGGTTTTTTGTCTAAAAATCTCAACTGATACTTGAGATAAATTTCTACAACTTGGCGAAGTAAAAGATAGTTCATCTGTTTAAATTATGTTTAAAATGGGAGCTGAACTATTCTCTACGGGAAGTTTTTTTGTCATTTACTTCTGTGTTAAACTTAGGCTTTTCAGAGGGAGGAAAATCCCCCAGTGACGTCATTGTAGTAACACAATCGATTTGTTATCGTTTTCTCTCTCTCCCTCCACTGGAGTTCTCGAAGGTTTGTCAACTGATTCTCGATTTATGAGAATTAATAAAAAAAAATAAAAAAATAAAAATCAATTCACTTCTTAATTCATAGAAATCAAGGTACGAATTGTTTTTTAAAAACTATGATTCTTAGGTTTTGCCCTGCTTGACAGAAATGGAAATGACTTTACTTGAGTCAAAGCTGAGAGACACAAATGTAGAAGTGAAAAAAAAAAAAAATGAAAAAAATATCATAATTTATTGAAATATATACTTAGGCATCTACCACCAAGTATCCATCAAGCCAGGGAACTGTGCTTCTTATGAGTCGTCTTTCATGAAAGTGTCCCCAGACAAAGGTGGACAATGGTCTGTCTGGGTACAAGAATGAATCTGGATGAAAGGTTTTTCAGTACGGTTACCGGTATATAAAAGCAGAAACAATATCCTTACACGAAAGACTGACCTCTGTTTACACATGTTTTCTTTGCAAACTGTGAGTTGAACCTGTCAAATGTACAATACTGTCCAGTGGTACAAATGTTAATGTTGAGAAATGCGTCTCACGTTCAATTTGTTGAAAATTAACAAGTTGATAAGGTACAAGAAGGTACATAGATTTGGCTAGAGTAAATGTCTAAGTCTAGGAGGTACCAACAAGGTACACCCTAGTTGATGTAAAATTAACCAAGTTGATAAGGTACCAAGAAGGTACAGGGCATTGGCTTGAATAAAATTCAAGTCCGAGAGGTACCATCAAGGTACAGTTCAATTTGATGAAAATTAAGCTAAGTAGATAAGGCACCATGGAGGTACTGGTAGAGACTTTGCCAGGTACTGATCAGGTATATACCTTCTCAAGGCACACCCACTGGACCTCAAGAAGTACTGTTGAGGTATATACCTATTGAAGGTACAAAAAGTCAACTCGGCTACAAGGTATCGTTAAGGTACACTATAAAATTAAGGTACAATTAAGGCACATATAAGGTACCAGACAGGTATATATATACCTCTTAAAGGCATATACCTTGCTACTGTGAGGGCAGTGACGCTAACTGAATTGTTTAAGTAAATAATGATCATTCCGGGGTTTCAATGCCACAACTGTGCAGATTTGAGATGAGGCCTCGTGGGAAACTGTGAAAAAAATCCTGCTCTTTAGGGGCCGCTTAATTGACACTATCCTTCATAAAACGCAATTGTGCTCCAAATAGGAATATTACGGAAAATAATGCAGGGATTAGGAGTGTGCGCAATAACAAACTTTGCATTTCCATTAGTCTCATAAATATTTCGTTGAAGTTTTTCCAATTCGCCAATTATAATCATATACTGCATGTATACCAATACATACAAATAGTTAGCAATAAATCCTGAATTTCTGTGCAGCTTGTTTCTTGTTTCGAATTTTCGATGTGAGTTATGCCCCAGTCTCTTTCATTTTAATCTACAGACGGTCGCAGATTAAAATTGCCAATATAGTGGCCTTTTTCTCGTAGCTTCTCCTATTTCAAGCTATGTGAGGTCATGGATAATTGTCTCCTCCGAGTTACTCTTTAGTTTTCCTCTGACGCCCTCTTACCTCACTGATGATTGATCATCGTTCATCTGTTTTGCAGATATTTATGAAATATTGCAGAGAAAACACCAGAATGTTGCAAATTTCGCTCGTATTAACATATTTTATATACATACACAAATTTCGGAAAGTATCGGTATACTTTCTAGAAATTTACGTTTTAACGTTTTTACATTGCAACTATTTGTTTATAATATGTATCAAGTTCCCGTCGGAATATAATATTTAATCCGACAGACATATTGAAGTAGCATCCTAGACAATTTAGTCAATATCAAATGAACAAAGAAAGAACAAGTGTGTTGGTTTTAGTCTCCAGGTGAAATACAATAAATAATCGAGGTTGTTTTGTACGAAGCCGTGATTCTAATTATGATCAGAAAAAATTGCCAAATGTAATTTTGAAAAATTCTGTAAGAGAAGTCGCACGATAGAATTCCATAACAAAATTATAGGTCCAATCTACGAGGTTGCGAGTCTACGTGCAAATACTGCGCTCGGTCTGGCGTTATTCTGAAGTTGTGACGGGGGATTGAAGTATATTGGTTATCCCTTCCCTGATTCTGATTTTCCGCCATTTCTACATGGCGGTCTCTTCGGGCGATCTCAGAAATTCTGTGACGCCCATTGTTTTTATTATTTATGCTTATTATTTGAAAAGGCAAAAATATCTAACTATTCTGGAAGTATGAAAAGCCTCGGGGAACATGAACATTAATCATGTCTTCTCTATTATTGGGAGGGAATAATTTGCTCTAGGCGTTCATAGTTCGACGATTCCACACAGAAATTTACGATTTGGTTTAGTTTAGACCACGTGGACATAAAGCATATTTATTGGCGTTGAGTGCAGTGTAACTTTCTTTCGACAATTACAATTTTTCACATTCTTTTAATAAAATGAAAAAAAAAGTTCACTCTTAAATGACTTTGATGACCTAGTATTTTTTTTCTCAAAATGAATTTTTATATTCTCAAGGAACATTCATGCAAGCTTTAAGAAAATTTCTTAGGGTGAGGAACGTCCATAACAATTAGTTAAGGATAGGTCTGCACTGATTGTATATGTATTAGTGTTTACGTACATGTATGTATGATCCTCCATCACATTGAAAACATTCTAGGTTAAAAATACAGTTGGAGTAGATGACATCACCATGTAGCATAAACACAGCAGCCCGTACAATCGGTTATGTTTTCCCAAAGTCTACGGGTCAGGTTGATTTTATGACAGTTTTTCGAGATTTCCAAAGAGTTTTCAAACAAACAGATACTATTTTGAATTGAAAATACTATTTTGAATTGAACCTCCGAAAGAGCAATCTGCTACTCAGGAAGCCGCTTTGGTGTGATTTTCATCACAGGGGCCGTGTGGTCATGTCATCCAAGTTGCCACATGAACATGTACGATAAAAGCGTACCTGAGATACAACACATATCACGAATCGTTAGATTCTTTATATGCGTTGTAATTTCATGCCAAATCTGATTTAGGTCGCGCTTGTGTTCCAGATGAAAACCTCACTTTTTAGAGGTCAATGAGCGAGTAACTTTGCTATTATGACGGTTTTGCGAAATAAATGTTTAGGGAAAACTATGAAAATCTTTCATCGGAATTCACCTTGTATATATTATTCGGACATGACTTGGTTCACCGACCAAATTTCTATCAGCGTTGTGCAGTTTTTCTTCAAGAAAACGTGGTCTACTTTTGGTAGTGTCTTTGAATACTGAAAACAACATGCATTTGTATTGCAGTGGTAAAGAGTGGCATTAGTTTCAGCTTCCCTTGTTTCAGGATAATGATTCAAATCAACAACGACGGATGATACTATTCTAGGGGAGAATGTGTGTGATATGGCCAGAATTTGAAACAAAAAGTATGATAAATATTGTTTAATTCCGTTTTATTAGGAGAAAAATATCCTCCTATATCAGCATCTCTTCACACCAGTAAAATATCCTCCTATATCAGCATCTCTTCACACCAGTAAAACTGTGTTCAATTCCATGAACGCTGTGCGCACTAGATAGCAAAACAGCCACAATCGAGAGTGCCATGATATGGAGCCCATCCGTACAGATATTATTTGCCACAACAGTATAAAGACTGGACTGGTTATAATATTTTCATACTAATATATGAGATCGATATTCTTACAGGCAAATGATAGTACGAATTCGCCTTAATAGATATTAAGGTGTTGTATCCGCCATGGTCTTTGACTAAATCACGACCCATAGCTCCTATCTACTGGTATATTAATCCATGATGTATCTTAATCACTTTTTGATTGTGTGTGTTCAAATGGACACCATGAGGATCTTTAAGTCCTTGAGTTCATACGGTCCCTAGCCCCGAGTTAATCGGAATTAGACACAAGTCACGAAACGTTAGGTCATAGATCTGGCACGCTACGCTCGTATTTTGCTTTCAGCATGCTATATGTATCGCTATATTTGAGGGACTTTGAGTGGAGGTGCTAGGTGGAGTAGTTTCGGCAAGAATGACGTTGATTAAAATCATCACATTTCACACAGGATCTGGCAAATGATAATAGGCGTGATATGTAACGCCATATGCAGGTAACACTGGAATATTACTATCCAGAAAGGGATAGTTTACAATGTCGAAATTTTAATCATCTCTTGTAAAATCGACGAGAGAGAAGAACTGCTTTATTTTGAAAACTGATGAACGCTTCTCTCTTGTAGGAAATTCTCTTGTGTTTTGTTTGGTTATATTTCATGCACATTTGAAATCGGTGCTGTCATGAGGAATGGGTGTTTCGATTATTGACGCGGGAATTTTTTTATGGTCGACGACCGAATATTGAATGTCGGATCTGACGCCTGCTACTCAAATACACAATTTCTCACAAAGAACCCAACAAAGTTGTTCACATTTCTGATTATTAGCTCTTGGATCAAGGGCGGGAAGGTATCGCGCACAATATTCATGCCCGGGGAACTTCAAAGAGAGGACATATGTGCAGAAACTCAATTGTTATCGAGTCGGATCTGGGTTAAGTTATTCTCAGGTTAATGGCCATATTAACAGACATTATTCAGATAACGACCGAACGCTTCAGTGAAAGACTATCACCAAGTGAAAAACGTGGCAGATTTGACCTCGTTGATCTTCGCTAAGGGGGATAGAATCAGAACGGATGGCTAAGATAATTTTCCCAGCCCGTGTCAGTCTTCTTGTGATTTCTTCCTAAGGACATGGAGTATGGTCTTGATATTTCACTCACTTGTTAATCTAGGAAGAGATCGGAGGAAGAGATCGAAAGAAGAAAAATATGTATAAATATGTCTTTCATATTTACATTTAAATTGGCGTTATTGTACTCAATTGGAAGAGTGTACAGAGACTGATCAGCCATACGGATTTGATATATTTGGAACATCATGATGTCTTGTCGGCATCATGGAAAAACTTTGACCGCTTCTTGCAGGAAACTATCCTATTCTATATATACTATGATTGTCTTCTTGAATTTGGTGTTAATGCTGTTATATGGAATATGGAAATGGTCTTCGGGTTACGGGCGCGGATATTCTTTAATGGACAATGGCTCCAGAAACCGAAGTAGTGTATTTACAAGAGGTATGACAAACTAGTTCAAGTTCCGGGAATTCGAACCGCTTTGTATTGCCACTATTATTATTTATCAGATCATGGGCAAATGTGATCAGCAATACGCAGCATACATAATGAAATGGGTCGGCAAGGCTAGAAAACCGGTCGTCTGTTTCAAATGTGGGTCCTGTTGAATTTTGCGATGAATGTAGAATTGGAGAATTGGAAAGCTTCCCTCGGCACCTCACATCCAGGCTCAAGAATGCGGTGTATTTTCGAACGCAGCCCCAGTATCTCAGCCGCGCCTCCACTGCAGAGGATCATGTGAAGACCATGAAGTAGCTACACGCCCCTAGCATCGGCCCAAGCGGAACAAGACATGCCAGCCCGGGGGCTGTGATGACATTTCTACTCAAACAAACAACTCATCTGATGCCAATGGATTAGCATCGTGGGCGTCTGATAGGGCAAACGCCTCAACACGGGATACACATGGTAAATGCAAGAATACCCAGAAAAAAAACACACTAATGAGAAAATAGGGCACACGACCGTAAGCGATACGTATTCTTCTATCCAAAACAATAAGCTGTTTTATATACTATAAATTATCTCTATCACGCTTTGATTGCGCTTATGCATTTAGTCATCT